>PVJA010017721.1:0-20248 GCA_004027025.1 Myocastor coypus | reverse complement strand
CAAAGTGCTGGGATTATAGGTAAGCACTACCATGCCCAGCCTATATACTCTCATCTTAGTATATTTAATTATCTTACACTTCACAATATAACATATACAGTAGGCATTCCAATTACAAGTGGTACATTGTCATCAAAGTGTCATATCTAAAAATGGCAAACACTTATAATCAAAGCACTCTGGTAGGCTGAGGCTGGAGGATTATGAGTTCAAGATCAGCCTAGACAACTAAGCAAGGCTTTGCCTCAAAATAAAAATCACAGGATTGGGAAAGCAGTTCAATGCTAAGGCCCTGGATCAACCCTCTGTCCTGACAAATAAACACATAAACATCTTATAATCTTTATCACTACGGTTCTACAGAATTGTTTTTCTCTTAGTTGATACAAATAAAAACATCATTCTTTCACCTAATATAAACTAAACGTTTCCATAATATCAGGCAGAGTGCTAGGCACTGAATGCAATAGCAACACTAGGTATGGAATTTGTGCAACTTATGATCTTATAGGATACAATGATGATAATTATAATAATGAACTTCACACAAATGTAAAATAGTAAAGAACAAATGCTGCAAAGGAAAAGGGAAACTAGTGCTGCACTATGAGAGGTTATAATGCAAGAACCTGAGCAGTAAATCCAGAGGCTTCCTAGAGGAAGTGATTACAGGGCTAATATACACAAGAAGAACAGATGTCAAAGAGGGACTGAGGAAGGGAACAGGCAAGGGGAGACCTTTGCCATACAGGAACAGGCACGTGCACTGTGTGGAATGAGGCTGGTGGCAGACAGAGATTAGACCCCAGAGGTTGAACAGGCTGCGGTAAGAAGTTTGCTCTTTTCCCAAAGAACAATGTGAAGGCACTAGCATTTTATTAAGCATAACAAGGTTTTTAAGAAACCTTTTATTACTGGTGTACAAAAAAAATGTAGATGAGGGGAAAACCAATTAGTAAAGAAGTCCAAATACTAGGTTTTTGCAATACTTAATGAGAAATATAAGGCTAGCCTGGTGGACATCTAGAGACATGCAAACTTAAAATAACAATTTGGACTGAATTTAAATACAAGTCCTAAAACATTACCTAATATGTATAGACATGTTATTAATTTAAAATCATATTATTCTGAAAACTCTGTAAGTTGAATTTTAAGGGACAAAACCCATGTTGCCTCTTGTAAGATTCTCCTCTAGATGTACAACAGAGTAACAAAAAACACTAACAGCCCACAATTTCATAGATATAAAGACTAAACAGAAGAAACCAGGCTAAGGTAGCTCCGACTCCTTTTCACCCGATGCTTTGGATGGCTAACTTCAGACCTCATTCATCACTGCATCTTTCTTCAGCTATTGATTAATTTCCCTTCCTTAACTCAGGCCTATTGAGTATCCCAAATTCTCAATCACAGTTACGACAGTTTAAAACACTCCTTTCAAATTCCATCTCAATGCAACACAGCAAGCGCAAGGGATATATAAAGAAAAAAGAAGGTGGGTATAGTGGTGCATGCTTGGAATCTCAGCACGCTGGGAAGCAGAAGGGTTACAAGTTGATCCCAGCTCGGGCAATCTAGTGAGAGCTTATCCTACATGGGAGTTGAGAGGGACTGGTGCCAGTGATACAGATTAGCACAGAGGCCTTGGATTCAATGACTACTACTTACTACTCTCACACACAAAAGAGATTATAATAGTAAGCTCATAATATATTTGAATATATATTGAATAATATATAGAATATACAACAAAAACAATGGAGCATTAGTACAGCAGAAAAGAAAATTGCTTTTTGCTACTAGTAGCTTTCTTGGTAGACCCTAAAAGATGGTCAAATTTCCTTACATTTATAACAAAGGTGGGTCTGAAGTTATTGAAAAGGAAAAAAAGGGGGGGGGGTTATTTCAGCAAAAATAGATACATGGTGACAGGAAGGCGGAAGAATGGTGAACAGGTTTAGGAACTGTGAGACTATCCATTCAAGCAGCACAAGCAGGCAAACATGCCCAGAAAAAGACAATATAAAGAATGAAGGGCCTCAAGACAGGTTTAGAGTCTGGACTTCGTTCTGCAGGAAATCTAGAGGCATGGATAGTTTGTTAGCAGGGAAGTAGTCTGATAAAAGCTAAAGACTAAAACTGTTGCTCTGGCACTAGTGTGCTGGGTACAGAGGAAAGGAGAGGGAAGATGAGTTAGGAGGTGCCTCATCCAGCAGCCCAGGTGGGAGACGATGAAGGCCTAAGTTAGGGCGCTGGCCAGAGTGATGGAGAAAAAGCTGAATAATGGCAGCATCGTGGAGGTGGAACAGGCATTCTGGCCAGCTGAGTGGATGTAGGAGACTCTGGGAAGGGATGCAGAAGCAAAGGATACCCAAGAGCTGAATTTAAGATTCAAACCTCTTCGCAGGAGGTAACAATTCAGTACTGAGTAGGACTTGGAACACAGAGGAGAGCTAATGGGGAATTAATGAGTTCAGTTTTGGACATGTTAACTTTGAATGCAAGAAGGACTTCCAGATGGAGTTGCCCAGGAGGAAGCTGGAAATGCTGTGGGTACAGATTTGGGAAGCACCTTCACAGGATTGATGGCTGAAACAGCAGGAGATGATAGATGAGTTATTGAGGGGAAAGAGAAGTGAAGACAAAGGAAGAGAGGGGAAGAAAGGGATTAGAAAGACAAAGAGAAGAAAGGGAAAAAAAGGAAGAGAAAAGGAATCTTAAAAGAATTCCTTTGCTTAGGGACTAAGCAAACATAAAGGACTGTATTATATCCACGAGCAGAAAAAAGGGTCTCCAAAATACTGATGAAAGAATGTGTATATAGTGGAGGCAGAGAATTTCAACAGTGTAGAAACTAAGGCCAGTAGCTGACTTTTTCCATGGGCTTTTTTGGTACTCAGCATAAATCTCTAGCTTGGTACTTAACACATTGAATAATAAAAACAGTAATAATGACACCGAGATAACAGCTATAACATATTATGATGCCAGGCATCTGCTACTTTCTCACAGAAACTATGCAAAGTTAGTAGCTGATCTCTTTACAAGTGAGGAAAACTAGCAAGAAGGCTTAGAAAAGTTAAATACTTACCAGTGTTATTAGTCAATCAGTAATGGAAGTGCCAAAATGGAGAATCTGGACTTGATAGCTTGGGCTTGCTTATGCTTTGCAGCCTTGCTATTTAGTTACTGCTCAACAGACTCCCTTGAGAGGCAGTGAGAACCTTGAGGACACTTAGGTATACTTGTCTTGGGATGCCCTGCATCCAGCTAAACAAGTGAAAAACAGTCTGAAAATATAGAGACAAGAGAATGAACAGCTTCAAGGACTAGCAGTAAACATGGCAAAAGGTTAACATTTTAAATTTGGTTATCAGTATATAGCTGTTCAGTACATAAGTAAGGCCTCTTTGCATTCTTCTGTGTGCTTAAAATTCTTCATGTAGTTCTGGTCATACATTTACCATTCTAGTATTTATGTTGTGTTTTATTCTTAGTAATTCTTTACTACCATGGAAACTTTTTCTTAGTTGGTATTTTTGCATATATTAACCTATTCAAATACTATGCAAGTACTCTGAATTGATTACAGATTTGTACATATGATATGCAATATTCTGGCCTCTAAGTTGGACTTATGATTTGATTTGAATTTTGGAATATTGTTTTGAAATACTTCATTTAATTTTTAATTAATATTTAATTAATTTTCTGAATATTATCTAATTACAATTTTTGTTTTATGATTGATACTATATCTTTGACTTATAGTCTACTTATGAGACATGGTATGATATTTTCTTCTAGTATTAGAAACTTTAAAAAGAAAAAAATATATATGTATACACAAGAGAGTTAGGATACATATACAGCTATTTTTTCTTAGTTCATTGAGAATAAAAGTTTGTATTAAGGTTTTTTAGACAAGATATCAGGCCTGCATCTTGTCCTCTGAATAACTACTACAAAGACGATCATATGCATTGTGTTAATTATTGTAATCATCCTACTAACTTGTTTTGAAACTGTTTCATTGCTATTTCATCTTTTTTCTCCTTTAAATGAATAAAATAAAATAAATGCTTCATGCAAAAAAATGAAAAGCATGCTACCAAAGAGTAACAAATGTTAATCTCTATCATATATGTGCCCCCAATTGACCTATTACTATGCTTAATTCTCTCCTCTCCTTCATCAGCTCTTTTGTCCTGCGTTCATGGTGCCAATGTATGACTTCTTTAAAATAAGTGACTGCTGGGGAGATAGTTCAGTAGAATGAGCACCTGCCTGACAAGCGCAGGGTCCTGTCTTCAATCTCTGGTACCATAAAAATAAATAAATAAATAAATAAATAAATAAATAAATAAATAAATAAATAAAATAAAATAAAATAAAATAAAATAGTGACAGCCCCTAACCATTTTGAAAAGCATGCCAGGACTCGTTATCTTTTTTTTTCGTCTTTTTGAGACAGGGTCTCATTATGTAGTTCAGGCTGGCCTTGAGCTCACTTTTGTAGCCCAGGCTGGTCTTGAACTCACACCAATCCTCCTGCCTCAGCCTCCCAAGTGCTGGGATTATAGGCGTGCGCCACCATGCCCGGCTAGGACTCATTATCTTACTAGTATACTGGTGGCAGAGAGGCTACCATGAATTAAAACCATGCCTCATCAAAGGACCTATTTAAGTTTTAGAGTGAATTCAATACAGTGGAATGTTTCTGTGCCTTGTTTCTTCATTTGGAAGAAAGCGACTGAGTCCACGGCTTCATTAGTGTTATTGAGAGAAGGGTGTCCTTGCTCTGAGCAAGACACCTTGCACAGAAGGCAAGATGGAGGACTGAGGTGGTGCAGAAAGGGAGCATGGGAAGACACTTTGGAGATTCAGATAAGGAATTCTAACACACCTGTGACTTCAATTATAATCTTTTAATAAATTTGTAACTTAAGGAAACAACTTGCCATTTATAAGGACTATCACCTATAAGCAGGCTCAAAGTCCACTCAACATAAAACCAAACTGTAAAGTGACCCTGAGTGGAAAACCTCCTCTAATACTAAAATTTGGAGATACAGAGTGTGTTTTACTATTTCATTACCATTTTCCATATATCTAATCACAATAAATCTACCCCAAAAAATCAAAGATGGATGTCAAATTCTAATACAAATGAAACTGGTTGACTGCTAAAGATTCTTAACAATACTTATAACTGTGACCTCTAGATAAAATTTTTAAAAAATTATATATATACAACATAAATTATATATATATATACATATATACAGTGCTTGCCAAAAAACCATATTGATTTCTTTTAAAAAAATTCTGACTTCAACTTGCTAAACTGATTTTGTTATCAATTAATGAATTACATCTGTAGCTTTCGAAATGTTTTTTAAGACATAAAATGTCATATATATATATGTATTTTTTTTATTTATAATTTGACAAGATCTTTCTATGCAGTTTGGACTCATAGTGATCCTCCTGTCTCAGCCTCCCCAGCATTTACATTACAGACATGCACCACCATGTCCAGTTTCAGTGGCCACCACAGCTCACCCAGGTCCTGGGCTGTGTACCAGGGACTGAACTCAGGTCCTTGCACTTGCCAGGCAGGCACTTAGACTGCTGAGCTATTTCCCCAGCCCATGTCATGTTTAAGAAATTAAAAGATCTGGAAATGTAAAGTTAACTAAGTCATAACAGAAGCACTGCTTTTTAAAAAAAGAGACAATCTGTTGATATACTTGCACAAATTTAGTGTTGGAACAAAGCATTACAATAATTTTATGGGCTGTGAATACACAGCACATATATAAATAAGTGTATACACATTGAAATATAAATATTTCAATTTTGCTTCAAAATAAGCACATATATTAGCCCTAACTTTTTTTTTTTTTTTGGTGGAACTGGGGATTGAACTCATTTTCCTGGACCCCTAATCTGTTTTGAAACTTCTGTTATTTTTATTTTTTTTCTATTTAGAAAAAAATAAGCCCGAGGACAAAAAATAGAAATAAATATGGCAAAAGGTTAATATTTTAAATCTGTGTATCACTATGTAGGCATCTAAGACACAAGTCATTACTGCTATTTTCTGTGTGCTTGAAGTATTTTGTTTAAAAGTTAAGAGAAACATAATGGGCAGAAAATACTATCAAATGCTAATAAGTGTCAATGAATTTCTATGCCAAGGGCGCTGTATTTTCCAAGTCCCATATAAGAGCATAGATCTCTTTTTTAAGTTTGGAGGGAAAAAGACAGAATTTTTAAAAAGGAGGTGAGCTATACTTCCTTACTTGAAGAACAAAATTTAACCCATATTTAATTAAGCGCCAGGGCCCTATGCTGAATACCTTCTGAGTTCTCATACTTCACCTCTAATTTTTCTAAGTTTAGGCACAAAGCCATGGTTTCTATAGTATCAATGAAGTGATGTTAAAAAAAGAAAAAAGTATATAATGATTATTATGTATATACTTCATATATGATGACAGTAATATCACTCAATTGTAAAAGAAAAAATAACACTTGGGAAAATTGTTTTAAAGTACTGTAATTCGGGAGAGACTAAAAATAAACTCTGTTCCATAGATTTTATGTTAAATTAGCAGAAGAATTAGAAGTTAATTTTCATTGACAAAATGACCCAAATTGCATTATTACTGTCACTTCCATCCTAAACTAAACTGTCCTAAACTTGAAACAACTTTAAAGCCTGAGGTGACCAGCCTTGAGAATCTGGGGCCTGCAGCAGCCATTGACATGGCTTGAGGGCCACCACACATCCCACCTGAATTAAATCCCTCTGGGACAGCAGGGCCAAGGAACTATCTAGCCAAAGCCTGTGGAAGTTGCAATTAGGTTTGATGGGCATGTGGCAGGCAACAGGCACCTGGGGGAAAGAAGAAAAGAGAAAGCGGCACAGGGCAGGGCACAGCAGTTGTCGGGCAGGGAGAAGTCAAGACAGGAGTTTTTTACAAAATAGTTTCTGACCATCAGTAGCTGGTGTACAAAAGAAATATGATTGCAATAAGAAAGTCTAAAAAGCTGTTGCTAATCACATTTGCAGCTAGAAACGGGCAGCCACCCTGAAATTACAGCCCACACTCAGCTGGCTCCAATGCAGAGTGGCACACTGCAAAAGTTAGCAGCTTGTGGCTGCGGAAAACAGCAAGAGACAAGGGGAAGGCGACATGGTAGCAGCAACTAGCAAGCCTCTCTCCCTTCCTTATATTGTATTCAGGCTATACTCCCCAGCCTGGGTGTAGCACTCACACCCACAGTCCCAGCATTGGATCAAGAATTAATCACACACTCTAGAAGCCACCCCAATGGCTGCATGAGGCTTTTGGGGGACAACTAGGCACAAACCCCGACAACTAGTATTGACATATTAGTAAAAGGAAAAGTCAAATATAAAAGATACAATAGCAGATGGAAGAAGCCAATAAGAATCAGCAAACTGGGCAAAAAATAGTGATATATGTTCTAGAAAAACATAGTAATTCAAGTGCAAATTAGAAGGAAGGGAAATAGCAGAGGGAAACACAACAGATTTGTAGAAAGAAAAATATATTTACAAATGATTGGAAAAGTAAAATATAAAATTATATTACTATAATTTGGTGGTTCAGAAATGCACACATTTTAGGAAGGTCTCATTTATTTTTCTAAAGTCTGGACTAACACATGACACAGAAGACCAAGCCACAGGAAAATTATAAGTAACAGGGTGGTAGGACACCAGATTGGCTGTGTACATCTCCCACAAAAACTTGTCACCACTGATAAAGATCCCATGATCGGCTGCCCAAATCAAATCTATCAGCTCCCATAAACACAAGTGTTGCTGCTCAATTAATAGTAAGACTTTATAGATAACCAAAATAGCCACCAGAAGAGGTAGTAAAGGGAAAGGATTATCTGACAATTGTATTTTGAAATTATGTGTGTCAAGAGAAAAACATGATTCAATTTTTTACCTACATCCTCAACCACTAGGAGTTTACCTTGCGCATCACTCAGGCAGCATATTTCTTTATATACTGACTATACTGAGTATTGCTGGGCAGATACACTTCATTCAACCAGTTGATTCCTGCACTGAATGAACTCGATAAAATTGTCATTTTCCTAATAACTATTATAATCTTATAAAAACTAAGAAATGCAAGTTTTAGTCATTCTGTATTTAAATAATTAGACTGGTAAAAGGTTGAAGAACAGGCACCTACTTACTGAAGAGATACTAGGAATGAATTACATGCAGGTTAACTGTCAATTTAATCTTTAGAAACCAGTAACATTTGCTCTCTCCTAGTAGTACAAGAGAATTTGGGAAGAAATCTCTCCCCTCATTAAATTGTCAGTAAATGACCTGGGGTAGACTGTCTCATTCTCATCTACCAGTGTTCCTCAGCTTTCACAGGTGATATCTTATCTAACAATCTTTAGATGGCTGCAACCCCTATTTTGTTGGTCAGAATCTTGAAGAACACAGGGACAGTTTTATTTTTTCTTTATATTTTATTACCATCAGATACATACCATGTAGAATTTGTCTTTCTTGATTAGAATATAAGCATGCTATGGCATCTCTACTTCCCTGCAGCTGTATCTCCAGTGCTTACAACAGTGTCTTGCCTAAAAGCACTGTAGACAGCCAATAGGTGAGCTATCCAGGATTCCTTTTGGTGTCTGTAACTCAATTATATCCAAATTGAGGAGATAATGAGAACAGCACAATTAAAATATTGTATTGAAAATAAACAGGATGGCTTGAAATAAGGCTTTTAAAATGGCATTATAGCTAAAAGGTGTGAAAAATGTTTTAAAATTTATTTCTTAACACCTTGAAATATCTTTCGATTCTGGTCTGGTGTATTGCAAGCTGGACCAGCACAGGGGAGCAGCCCCTCCTTACAGGCAAACTCCACAAGACTACCAGGCAGCATGAGCGGGTGGGGGTGGGGGGGACAGACGGACTGGCAGCTCATTAAACACAGGGCATGAAGTCTTGAATAGACCTCATTCACACCCAGGCTGAGAGAAGTCTGCAGGACAGGGAAAGTGCTGTCCAGGTTAAAACCCAAAGCTAAGAAAAACAAAAATAAAAACAAAACCTCCCAGACTGCAAAATCAAATGGGCATAGGCCACAGCTGGGGTGTGTGTGGGGGGATGCACTGAAACCATAATCTGCGCAGGCCTGGCTTGTGGGCTGTAGTACTATGTGCTGCTTCCAAGTGTTGGTGAGAGCTATCCTCCGAAAAGGCCCACAGACTCATAACTTCTACAGAAAGATGAGATTATAGTTTTCCCTTTGTTTTCTGAGTGCTCTGATGGTCTCTTTCTTCTTTCTCTCCTTTCCTTCCCTGGTCCTAGGGACTGACCAGTGAGCCTTTTGTGCAGAGCTACATCCCCAGCTGTTCTGTGTTTTGAGACAGGATCTCAGTAAGTTGCCTAGGCTGGCCTTCAACTTGTGACCAATATATGTTTTTGTTTTTATATCCAGGAATATAGTAAAATAACACTGAAAACCTATACTTACTTTTTGAGATGGACATCTCACCATATTACGGCTTCAAATGCATGAGCTCAAGTCATGCTTTGCTTAGGAAATCCTACTTGAAACCTAAAAATTTACCAAGCTTAACTGACTTTTCTTCCTATTATAATACTGTATTTTGTTCTAGCTGACAATAAAATGATCCATTCTTAAAAAGGCAAAAAGGAATATAGGATAGCTCTAAACTTTAGGAAAATTGTAAATGCTGTGGATATTAGGTTTTGCTTCCTGTGGTGGATAGCTAACTGGTGGCCAACTTGCTATACCCAGCTGAATCAAACTAACATAGCGCTGGTGCAGAAGGCCCACCTGAGGCTTGTTGCCAGCAGCATAAAGGCAGAACAGGAGAAGCTGCTGAAAGGCTGTTTCGGATGCTATTCTGAGCTGTTGGAAGGGGCTGGTTCTCCTGGGCTGTTCTGCTGGAGGATCTTGTCATGCTGGCTTTTCCAATGAACTTTGGAGAAGCCTGGGTCCTCATCCTGAGCATTGATTCCTGGCTCTGGAAGCGAAAATGGTATACTGTTCAGCCTCCTGAAGCTCATCACATTGGCTTTCCTTATGGGAACTTGGCTTTCCTTATCACTGGAAGAGCTTGGGATCTCACTGTTGCTGTGGATGGCTGTGGTACTTTGGGGAGAGGAGCTTTGGTGCTCAACCTTGAGTGTTGCTTCCTAGTTCCAGTTCAGATCCCTAGCTTGCTAGCACAGATCCTTCATCCCAGCAGCATAGACTTCCTAGCTTCAACCACTGACCTCTGGGCCTTTCAAGCACAGATCCACGAAGTGGGCCTGCATGGGACTTTGTTGAGGGCTCTAGGCCTGCAACTGGACTGGTGGGAGGCTTGCGATGAGCTCTAGGCTCTTGGCTGGATTCGATAGTATTGAGTGTGTGGATAGGTTTCCTGCACTCATATGTTATTCTTAGGTGATTCATTATAAAATATCATTACAAAACATGTCCTGTACTGTATTGTTCACCTTGCAAAAATCCCAAACCTGGCCAGCCAAATAGCTCAGTGGATTAAAGCAGGGCTAGGGTTTCCATGCTTGAGCCTGCTGTATCCATCCCGCCCCCAGGGCATATTGAACCAGCAATTGAGACTGGGCATGGTGGTGTGCACCTGTAATCCCAGCTCTTGGAAGGCTGTAAACAGGTGGATCACTCCCAGTCTGATCTAGTAGTTAGACCCTGAACACCTTGTAGACCCTTCCCTTAAAAAAAAAAAAAAATTACAAAACCATAGCACTTCATCGGGATGCCATTTCTTCCCCCTGTTTTCCTTCCCCCAAATTTCCTGAGCATGAACTGAAAATGATAGTGTTCTCTACAGAAGTGAGAAAAAAGTAATAGGAGCTAAGCTATAAATTCTACTCTACCCCACAAATAAGGCAATAGAACTTAGGGCATTTATTTATCTCTCTTTGAAGTGACTTTTTAGGAGACAAAAATGTTGGACAATAGAAAGGTGGAGGAGCATAGGATACAACTATTTTTATGATGTATCCCTCACATGCACACCACCATAGCTAGCTATCTCTCTTATAGGTGATAGCTGAGGCAAAGAGACAATACTTTTGCTGTCCAAGGCCAAAAGTAAGCAGAATAATCAGAATTAAAAAATGAGACAATTTGACTACAAATCTATGACTGTAATTGTGGACAGTTGTTGAAATTTTTTGCTCCCAGAACCAACAAAACTGAGGCACAGATGTAGCATCAATATGAAAAGGCAGAAGAAGTGGAACAAAGTACTTTCTGTTTATTATTGGTAACTAAAGACTGCAGAGTCTTTAATATCAAGCTAAAATAAAACAGCTACTGTTAATAGTTTTTAAATTTTACACCTACACTCTCATCCAAGGTCTATACTATTTTAATATATTGACCTATATCCAAATGTTTATTTCATATTTCTATACTAAAATGTTCTCATCAGTACAAATGTCACTTTGTCATAACAAAAATAGTTTAAGATTTCAAATAATGTTCATGGGCTGGGGAGATAGCTTGATGGTCTAAGTGTCTGCCTGGCAAGTGCAAGCACCTGGATTCAGTGTCTGGTACCACATGTCTTGCTGGCCCTAGAACTCCAGGTGGACCAAGCTGGCCACCAAAGTCAGGCATGGTGGCAAATGCCTGTAATTCCATCACTGGGGAGGCTGAGACAGGAGAATCACTGCAAGTCCAAACTGAGCTGTATAGTAAGACCCTGTTCCAAAGAAAAGAAAGAAAGAAATTTAAAAATATAATAACTTCTAATGTTCATTAATACATTAGGGACACAGTTTTTATTACTTTATTCTGAAAAGTTCAAAATGATAAAGTCAAATAATGTAACAGCCAATAGCTATTGAGGCACTATTCACAGCTTGCCCTCCCTATTTCACTCTCTTTTTCTTTTACATGAGTCTGTATGGTACTGATTTTACTTTTTTACTTTTTTTTTTTTTTTTCCAGTACTGGGGATCAAACTCAAAACCTTGTGCTTGCCAGGTAGGCACTTATGCCTGTTTGATGTGGTACTGTTTTTATTTTTATTTTTATTTTTTTGTCTTTTTGAGACAGGGTCTCACTATGCAGTTGAGGCTGGCCTTGAGCTCACTTTTGTAGCCCAGGCTGGTCTTGAACTCGCACCGATCCTCCTGCCTCAGCCTCCCAAGTGCTGGGATTACAGGCGTGAGCCACCACGCCCAGCTCTGTGGTACTGTTTTTAATCCTAATTTTATAGACAGGGAAACCAAGATCCAAAGAACTGATAAGTGGTACAGCCAAGATTTTAATCTAAGCATTAGGAATCTAGAATCTCCAGCTTTTTCCAATCTTTTAAAAACACAAACAAAAAAGCACCAACCAAAAAAACCCTCAAGGGCCTGCGAGATAGCTTAGCGTTCTAAGGTGCCTGCCTCAGCAAGCTTAGGCAGGCGCAGGGGACTGTGATTCAACCCCAGCACCATATGCTGCACCAGATTTGCTCTTATGGCAGGCTGAGCCAGCCAAAAAAAAAAAAAAAAAAAAAAAAAAAAAATCCAAGTGCAGAACAAAGCATTTAAGTCAGCTGCCAGGTGGGAGTGGTAATATATGCCTGAAATCCCAGTATCTTGGGATACTTGAGGTGGGAGATCTCAAATTCAAGCCCACACTAGGCACCCTGTTTTATGGAAGAAAAAGACTGGGGAGACAGATCAATGTGAAAGCTCTGAGTTCATTTTCCAGTACCAGGGAAAAAAAAGTTACCCTAGAATATTTTAAGGTGATATAACCTGTCACCTCACCTCCTAGAAACTCAAAACAAAACATTCTAACAACCACAAGGCAACCATCAAAATCAGGAAGTAACCATCAAAATCAGGAACTTAGGCAGTAATAACATATTTCTATTACAGTTACTGATTCAAGTTTTACAAAGTACTCCAATAAATTATACACTGCAATTAGTTGCCAGGCCTTCTTGGTTTCCTTTAGTGTGCAACAGCTTCTTGGTCACACTTTGACTTTCACGGTCGTGAGAATTTTAAAGACTACAGGCCAGCTATCTTATAGAAGTTTTTCATTATGGGTTTGCTTGATGTCTCTTTGTGATTGGCTTTAGGTTATGCAGAAAGACCACAGAAATGATTTTTTTCCTTCTACCTCAATGTCAATTGGTAACAGGAGATTTTTTACTCTGATCATTTGAAAAAGGTCATGTTACTTTCATATATTTTACATTTAAATCAATTGCTTGGTGAATGATTCTAACAGTTCCAAATCATTGTAAAACAAAATAAGCACAGTTCTGACCTCATATTCTTTTACTTCTTCTTTTTTGCGGAACTGGGGTTCAAACTCACAACCTTGCACTTGCCAGGCAGGCACTTGTGCCATGGAGCTATCTCCCCAGCCCCTCACTTCATATTCTGGTCTCCATTCAATATGATCTCAAAATATATACAGCATGGTACAAACTACTGCCTATATAAAACATCATGGTAGATAAAATTTCAGCACAATTACTTTGCACAATTTCTGAAAGATCTAATATTTGAACATGTTCTCTATACTGGCATTCTTCCAAAGTGTACTTTTAATTAATGATATTAGTGAGAGCTAATAATATCCTACTGAACAGCATTAACTGAGTCATGTATTGACATGCACTTCTAAAATAATGTCAGATATCTAACAAACAGAAAAATATCAGTTTCACAAGATTTCAGAGATGATGACTGACAAAATCTTTTGATAAAGAAACTTCAAAAATCATAGAAATTTGCCAAATTCAAGAGACTTGCTGAATGGCATTTCATAATACCACAATTTAAAAATGTTACTATGAAATGTATTGTTTTAAAATAAACCTTCAAAAGGCTAGGGAGATAGCTCAGAGGCATAAGCATCTACATGATAAACACAAGGTCCTAAGTTCGATCTGGGGCCCACGTGCTATGGCCACCACATAAGCAGGTGTGGTGGTGCACACCTGCAATCCCAGCACTGGGGAGGTTGAGGTTGGAAGATAGAGATCAGCCTAGGGGCTATGAGCACAGGACCAGCCCAAACTGCATAGTGAACCCAGTCTCAGGAAGGAGGGAGGGAGGGAAGAAAGGAAGGAAGGAAGGAAACTTTTAAAATGAAATGCAGTAAAACACTCATAGTTTTTAAAAAGAATTAAGTTACCACTGTTTACCTAAAAAAGATTCTTTGAACATTTAATCTTTTCAATAGCACAGAAAAGATTCACACAAACTATACTAAATATACTTTTTTTTTTTTTTTTGGTATTTTAGGACAAGGTCTACAGTATGTACCTGACTTGTTGTGATCCCCTGTGTTCAGCCTCCCACGAGCTGGGAGTATAAGCCACTATGCCCAATCTCAATCACCATCTCAGCACACCCCAGGGGCAGGACTGGCATGGCAAGCCGGGGATCAAACCCCAGCCACTGTGTCGGCCTAAGCAGATACTTTAATCTGCTGAGTTATTTGGCCAGCCCTTATACTAAATATTTTTAACATAAACTCATTACAGAAAAAAACAAAATAATCTTAGCTTGATATATATAGATGAATATGTGCAAATAATATATGGTTCACTCTCATTTTAAATATCAACATACTGAATTCAGTGGAGGATTAACAATTTTTTTCATACATATGTACTTTAATATAACTTACGTTAACTATGCCACTTGTTTCATGATGTGGTAAATGTTTTCAAAATCCTGACAGAAGGCTATCACAAGTGGAGCTGCCTTATTATATTCACCAATCACTGAATCAAATCGGACACAGCTGGCATTAGAAATGATGGTAGTATTAGTAACAAATATGAATAGCAAGAGATGATAGATGACAAACTATGCCCACCAGAAAAAAAACTAAAAACAAAAACCTAACATTCACACAGTGCAGTGGTTCTCAACAAGGGGCAATTAGGGAATGTCTAGAGCTATTTTTGACTGTCACAATTCAAGGGCTACTACTGCTTCTGGAGGGTAAGGTCCAGGGATCTCGCTGAACAGCCTATCTATCACATAGCTGATAATTCTCTACAAGGAAGTGCCAAGGTTCAGAAACCCGGAGCCAGAGTCTATACAGACTTCCAGGACTCACATGTAAGATGATTATGAAACTTAAACATAAAGTATGAAGTGTAGTCCCGATCACAAACTACTGTTATGTGCTCAGTATGCGCTACTTATTACTGTCAGAAATACTACTGCTGGGAAAGTCAGCGTGTGAAGGAGGCAGAAGTAACACGGGTTTCCCCACTGCTATCTAGGAGCAATGGCCGAGCTCTGTACCTAGGCCTGAAGTGGCGGCAGGAGGACAGAAGTTTGCTGTGACACCATAAAAGGCCGTGGGAGCAGTAGCAACAAAACCGCGGGGGGGGGGGGCTTGGTCAGATTTTCTGGAGCAGTCCAAGCTGGGTACTCGCACACAGATTTGGCCGGAGTCCTGCCAACTGGTATGAACCCCTTGTCTCATTTAAATGTGGATCCACGATATCTTGTGCAGTTTACCTATGAGTTTATTTTACTGAATGGAGCTAATAAAACCCAGGGCAGATTTGAACTGGCCTTCTTTACCACTGGAGGATGTTGCATGACTGGGGCTGCATTTGGGCAATGAATGGTCTTCGGCTAGGACTGAAAGGAATCCAGAACATGGCCTGGTCCAAACCAAAAAATGTAGATTTTGAAAATGGTGACTAGGCAAGGAGCACTGTGGGCCAGTACTCTAGGTTCTCTGGCTTGCTATATAGTGCATCTGGTGTTAACACTGAGAAAACATGAGGTGTAAGAAAATGACCTGAACACAGTGGCAGCTGGAACCATGACAGGCATGCTACATAAATGTGCAGGTGGGCTTCAAGGAGTCACACGACGGGGTCTAGCAGGCCTGGCACTTACAACAACAAGGCTTGTGGCTCCACGAGTCACTCTGAAGATTTTGCCAGCTCATGGAGGATACTTTCTAATAGTCATCTAGCTAAAAAAAAATCAGGCTGGATTTATTTTCTCCTGCCAGAAGTCATTTGAAAAACTGGAGATTCTGATGTGCTAAAATGAGGATCATGGATAACACAGGTATCCAGGAACCAGTAGCCCTTCTTGCCTTCAATAAGCTGAAGCCAAAACCCTTTGGTAGCTTACTGAATAAGGTTGGAGATGATTTTGGATCTATCCATTCTCTCACCTACCCCTGAAATGGAAAGCCACTCAGAGTTCAGGTCATACTTATTGTTAGTCATGAGATTTATTAATGACCTGAAACTGTAATATTGCCCTGTACTAAATAAAGGGTGATGAGAGAGAGAGAGAGAGAGAGAAATAAAAACTACTGCTATCCAGTCAATGCCTTTTGGCTTCAGTGAGAGAGCAGATGCAATCCCATTTTATCTGTCCCAGTGCAAATACATTAAGCAGAACTTTGAAGACATTGAAAATATAGGTTTTTTGAAAAACATGATAAAAAACTTTGACTCTATGTAGACAAAGTTTTATAAACAAAACACAATTATTTCATATTAGGGAGAATTCTGATTTTTGTGGGAATAACAATAAATCACACATTTTACTTCTCTCTAGGCAAGATCCTTGAGAACAGCAATTTCTTTTATATTTAGTTCTTACAATGAAGTATTTTTTAACAGCAACTCTAGTCAAAGTCTAAACCATTCACTGCTTTTATACAAAGTTTAAAGCCAAGTATCCCCTTGCTGTAGTTTTCCCACATTAACTGATGTGAAAGCAATAATGAGCTAGCCATTGCAATTACATTACAACCACTTTTCTTTCTTAGACTCCATATTATTGTATTTGTTACTTCTTCAGATTCCTTTTAATTGTTATAATAATCAAAAGTTGTTCTGAAGCCAAGTCTCTACTTATGAAAAGAAAGGTGGCAGCTCTCAATAGGACAGCTCTCTCCCTTGTTCTTGAATATACCAAAGATTGCTAAGAGCCCCTTAATTTAATTTATGAAATTTTGAAGCTATCTGACTAGAGATAAAGAATTGTACAGAGAAAAGACTTTTAGAAAATGACTGTAAATTTTTAAACATACTTTTCTATTCTTTTTTCTCAGTAAAAGCTTATGACTTTAAAAGACTGGAGAATTTAAGCAAACACTCAGTGGTTTTGGAAATGTAGTTTCCATAGCAACCAACATGGTCTTCTTTATATAGCATTATAAACAGATGGTAGAGTGGTCATGTTTGTTTCTCTGCCAGTATATCAATAAAACTGCTGTAACACTGTATTGAATACATTTAAACTATTTAGTAAATTTAATATACTAACTACAAGACATAGTAATTCGAATGAATATAATTAACTAGTATCTGGGTTTTTCCTTTTAATAAACACATGAAGATCTTGAACAGTGAAGTCATTATACTCCATATAGTCAACAGTCTTCCTTGGCAGGATGTTATACAAATGTTTTCTCAGCACTTGCCATGCAGGGCATAGAACCACAAACATGAATCTGATGAGGAACAAATAATGGGTTGAAATAATAACAGTGGAATCATACGCTTCTTTGCCATCTTTTCTTAAAGAACAAATGAAAAATTAAGAAACAAGGAGTTTCTGGACAATAAATGATAGATTGTAAAGCAAATGGCAAAATTGCTTTAAAAAAATTCCATTCCATGTACATAGTAGTGGCTTTCAGAAACACAGGTGCTCTGAATTCCACTGCTAGGAATAATTTGCTAGGTACTATTTGCTAGGAAACCAAAAGCAGCCAAGAAACTATAAATGTGGTTAGTCTGGCAGTCAGAGTTTGAATGGCCAGCTCCAGCATGCACCATCACCCCATGAGAGGCAGTGATCCTGTACCTGGGAGGGAGGGAGGAAGGAATCAGAAGGGGCTGTGCCTGAGGCCAGTGGTTACCCAGGGAAACCTCACAGAGCTCACATTAGAGAGCTTTTCTTTTTCAGGGTAGCCTGAAGAATGCCTACCTTTTAAAAAGTGGGGATAATATTTACTATTGTTAAATAATAATTAATTATTTTTATAACATTTTATAGAGTTTTCAAGTAGACCTTAGCAAATCAAAATGAACAGGAGAACTTTAAACATAAAAACACTGTATTGACATACAAGCATATGCCAATTTAGGCAGAAACTCTGATGGTGGCCCATTAGTATTCCATTCCTTTCCTCTCTCTCTCTCTTTCCCTCCTTTTTTTTTTTTTTTTTTGTCTTTTTGAGACAGGGTCTCGCTATGTGGTTGAGGCTGGCCTTGAGCTCACTTTTGTAGCCCAGGCTGGTCTTGAACTCACACCAATCCTCCTACCTAAGCCTCCCAACTGCTGGGATTACAAGCGTGAGCCACCACGCCCGGCTATTCCCTCCTTTCTTTTAAAAATACATTTAGTGCAGGGTCTACAGAGTCTCACTACACATATAAGATTCACAGTGATCCTCCTGTTTTCAGCCTCTCAAGTGCTGGGACTACAGGCATGTGCCACCACATCCAGTCTCAATAGCCATCTCAGCATGCCCCAGGGCCAGGCCAGGCATGGCTTCTGGTGCTGGGGATCAAACCCAGCCCCTGCACTCTGCCTAAGCAGGCACTTTAGTCTGCTGAGCTATCTGGCCAGCCCTACTAATATTCATTTCTTAAAAGTTTAACTAAAAAAAAAAAAAAAAAAAAAAAATCAAAAGCCAATAGAGGAGTAACAATGATTAATACAATCTGTATTGTTATCATTAGTAACTTGGAGTACAAGATATGGGCATTTAATTGTCCAAACAACATTAGTCTGATTTATTTCACTTATGTATATGGTTTCAAGTTGCATTCATTTACCTATTAAGTCTCTAGTTTACCCTTCTTTATGACTTAGTAATCTATTGTACAGAAAGATCACATCTCTTTTATCCATACCTCAGTTGATTGGCATTTGTTTCCAAGATGTAGCTATGACAAACTGCACTGCTATAAACAAGGGAGAACATATAGCCCTGCAGTTTTTAATTCTTAGGGGAAGATATCAACAAGAGAATTGCTGTGTCAAGAGAGACCTCTAACCCCAGCTTTTTGAGCAGTCTCTACAATGATTTCCACAGCTGTTGCACCAGTCTATACTCCCTCCCACCAACAGTGGAGAAGTATTTTTTTTTCCTTCCACAGCCCCTCCAGCATTTGATATTGGTTCATTTCTTGATGATAGCTATTCTCTCCAGAGATGAGATGGAAAATGTGTTGTTTTAACCTGCATCTCTTGAAAGATCAGTGATGTACATTTTTCCATAAATTTATGTCTCTTCCCTTGGGAAGTGTGTATTCATCTCAGATGCCAATTTTTGGATTGGGTCTTTGAATTTGGGGATTCTAAATGACTTGGCAAGGGCCTGGCGGGATGGCCCAGTGGTCTAGAGCGCCTGCTTGGGGAAATTTGGGCGGCTTCAGGGACCGCGGTTCAATCCCGGGCACCACATGCTGCGCCAGCCCTTTCCTCGGGGCGGGCTGAGCCGGCCATAAAAATGAATGAATAAACAAACAAAGGTTCTGAAACAAGAAAAAAATAAAAAAATTAAAAAAAACTAAATAAATGACTTGGCAATTCATACATATCTAGGAATCTGTCCACTTCTGCATTTATAATCTTGTTAAAGTTCTCAAAACATGTATAGATGATATTTTGGATTTCCGCAGGATCCATTGTGATTTCATGCTTTTCATTCTTAATTGTGTGGATTTGAGTCTTTTTTTCTTTTTAAATAAGGCTGGCTAGGGGCCTGGCAGGATGGCTCAGTGGTCTAAAGCGCCTGCTTAGGAAAGCTTAGGCAGCTGCAGGGACTGCGGTTCGATTCCTGGCACCACATGCTGCGCCAGCCCTGCCCTCAGGGCAGGCTGAGCCGGCCATAAAAATAAATAAACAAACAAAAGTTCTGAAACAAGAAAAAAAATAAAAAAGTTGGATAAGGGTTTATCATTTTCCTCAATCTTTTTTTTTTTTTTTTTTTTTTTTTTGTCTTTTTGAGACAGGGTCTCACTATGCAGTTCATGCTGGCCTTGAGCTCACTTTTGTAGCCCAGGCTAGTATTGAACTCACACCAATCCTCCTGCCTCAGCCTCCCAAGTGCTGGGATTACAGGCGTGAGCCACCACACCCGGCTTCCCTCAATCTTTTAAAGAACAAACTTCGCAGCCCAGCCCAAACCCCACC
>PVJA010017720.1:0-41197 GCA_004027025.1 Myocastor coypus | reverse complement strand
CTTCGTTGTTTAATCCATAACACATTCAGCTGTGTTATGCCCTTAAGTTCTTGTTTTCACTGGTGACCCACTGCAATTGCAAAACATTTGACTGTGTATGTATCTGCTTCCTCTTAGTCCAAAGAGAAGTATATTCTTTTCCTTTTTTTTTTTTTTCTAAGCAACATCAATAGGGAGGTGGGTCATGCACACACACTGTACTCTGTAGAATGATTGTGAGGACAATATGCAATATGTCAACTTTCAAAGAAAAGAAAGGGGAAAAGAAAAAAAAAGTAATGTTGATTTAGAAAGGTTAATGTTTAATTGTTTGATCAATCTTATATACCTATATGTATTAATCTAAACTGATCTGATGATGAAAATATGTAATATAACCATTGTTAAATTTAAACAATAAAAAAATTGAAACTCAAAAACAAAACAAAACAAACAAACAAAAAAAAAAACAAGTAACAATGGCACCAAAATCACATGCTGGAATATGTAATGAAATAATGTTATCACAAGTAAATTTTTTTTTTTTTTTTTTTTGGTGGAACCAGGGATTGAACTCAGGTCCTTGCCTTTGCTAGGCAAGTGCTTATTCTACTGAGCTATCTCCCCAGCCCTAGTCCACAGACTTTTATGAGCTGGCCCTTTTAGAACTGTTTTGAACCCCTGGCAAGCAGCCTTCAAGCTGCAATCATTCCTACTCACTGGTCCCTTCTTTAAGAATTTCAAACCATTTGAAGTATGCTGTCTTCAATCTACTTTTGTCTTAACTAATGTTGAGTGGCTATTTTCTATTCTTTTGTGCATTATAACAAAAGACATGTAAAAAGCAAATTCTGTTGGTAGTATTTTCTCTTCTCATAAACAAATAGCAACAAGCACAAGTGATGCCTAGTAACCAGTGAAAACAAAGATTTACTTTTAGTATCGAAAACACACTGTGGGAGTCATGAATAAAATGGTATGTATGGGCCAAAATCTATCTGAGCAACAAACAAAATAATTAGCAAATAAGAACTCCCAAAGTAGCTCTTCTTCCTATTCTCCCCTACCCCAATAAACTGTGATACAAGAAGAGTACTAAGGAGGGCAGAAGAATAAAGGGGTCTCTCTCACAAGTTTTACTTTTTTAAGTGAATAACTTTTTTTCAGTCTAAAAAAAAAAAATTCCAGTAGTTAGAAATTGATCATTATCATTTAATTACTGGATTAAATGTAAACTTGGCTCATCCATAGTTTTCTAGATTTTTCCGAGGATTGAAAACTTACACAAATTTTACTGTATACCATCAATGGAAATGTAGAAAAATGTATAGGTTACTGCTGTTCAAGAAAATAAGAACTCAATGGATCTCTTTAAAACCAGCATTTTTCCTGCTTAAACAGCAAGGCAGGTACCAGCAAGGGGAAAAAGAAGGACTTTGGATGAGGTTCCCTTCCCTTGGCCACAACCTCACCCTGGGCAGCTGGAAGCACTTAACTCCACAGTGGAGCACTGTCGGTGGAAGAGCAGTGACACCTCCCAGCTCAAAACCTGCCCCAGTGGCCAGCCACAGGGGTGCAGGTGGTGTGCTCTTGATATTTCCCTGGGTAATTTGGTGACTGACTGAGACCCTGACTCAAAACATAAGCAGGCTGAGACAGCCTGGTAACTCAGTGTGAAAACCTAGGTTCAATCCCAGTGCTGCACAAACCCCAACATTCCCCAGGAACCCAGTCCAACAGGACTTCTTGGGTCATGAAAATGTTTTCTATCTGTGCTGTGCAACAAGACAGCCACAGGATCACATGTGTCACTGAGCACTTCACATGTGAAGGAGGCTCTGGATGTTAAATCTCACTTTATTTTTTTTTCAGAGCTGGGGATTGAACTCAGGACCTTGTACTTGCCAGGCAGGCACTTGTGTCCCTGAGCTATCTCCCCCGCCCCTAATCCCACTTAGTTTAAACCCCAACAATCACATGTATGTGGCTGCTGGAGGGTGGTGTTCCAGGTGATTTTCTTTAGTGAAACACTGCTTTCTAATTTAGTTCTTGTTCCTTCTGGGATCCAGACATAGCCCAGGGCTGTAATCACAATCACCACTCTGATTTTTTAAATAATAAAGCTCTCATTATACCTAAGGAAAGGCTAAGATCATCCTCATAAGGATGCATCTGGGTAAGGACTTCAGCCTAGGAAAGGAAGGGACCACAGGACACAGCAGGACCCAAGAGTGAGGCTGGGAGGCAGCACATCTGCTACCCAGGTAGCTGCAAGGCTCCTTTGCTCCAGAGCCTGAAGGAGCAGCCCCAGGATCCCTGAAATACTAGGAACACTTTCCAGTTGTGGGAAATCTCTTGTGTTCAGGGCAGAGTTAAATCTGCATTATCATTGCTATGTTTTGTCTGCACTGTGCACTTGGGAAAACTAGGTTACACGTGGTAAATAAACAGATTTGACTGACTGCTTCCAAAGTATGATAGCAGTGTAACATAGTTCAGTGGTTTTACATGGATTTGATAAGGTTTACAAAGGAAAGAATAGCATAATATCCAAAATTAACTCTAGAAAGATAAATAAAAAATCCCACAGCCCAAGTATTTAATTACTTTCAGTAAAGGGAAGGATCTCAATGAGAAGGCTTTAACCGCCCCACCAGATGGGCATGGGCCACATGTGATTACATGACATATACTCAACAGCGCTTTTGTGTGCACCCACAAAGCGTAACCATATAAATGTAAAATATTAACAGCTGAACTACTTTGCTTTACACTGTTAATAGCTGTCAACTAAATATTTCAGTATAAGGATAAGAGGGCAGCCTAGAATAGGTTTCCTTTTGTAAACTTAATGTTAAAATCATTAAAAAAAATACATATAACTGGAGGATGATTTGACTACAAAAGATCAAGAATAACAAAAATCAAGTTATATTTGTGGTTTTTATAAAACTGATATTAATGCCAATGTCTTCAAATATAATAAGTTCATTCAAATGAGAATAATGCTATTAGGGAACACTGGACTCTATTGATAGAACTAGAATTCTTCAGTTCATAAACTGCAGGGAAGGAATCTACCACTTCCTGGCTAGAAGTCAACTACCAACACCATGACCAGTATGATACAGAATTACCTACAAGTGTTTCCAATGGGTGATAATTAAGAAGTTACCCTCTCTAGAACTGCTGGGTTCCTGAATAGTTGTATGGGGCTGGTGATATACACAGAGGACTTTCCGATGATTAATTTATTCTATTATTCTTTTTTTTTTCTGGTATTGGCAATGAACCCAAGGGTTAGAGAAAGTTCTACTAAGTTGCCCAGGTTGGCCTTAAATTTGTGATTTTCCTGCCTCAGTCTTCTGAGCACTTGACATTATAGGTGTGAGTCACAATTCTTGGTTTATATAATTCTTACATAATCATTCATTTCTATTATCCTTTTGTGCAGCTAGTCTTGACATAGTTTTGCCCCTGAGAATATATAATCAAAATTTGTAAGTATAAATAAAAAAAATTTGGTACCAGGACTTGAATTCAGGCCCTCACCCTTGCCAGGCAGACACTGTGCCACTAAGCTATAGGCCCAGCCCTGTGACTTAATTTTTAATAGGGATTTATGGAACCTGTATTCCTTTAGAAATATACCTTGATAAAAAAAAAAAAAAAAAGAAATACACCTTGATCTTTTCTTCAGTGTTCATGAAGAAGGGCCTGCCCAAATCTATAGGCTGTGTTTGACTGCACTGCTTTTTTTTTTCTAGAATTTTTTATTTTTTATTTTATTTATTTTCTTGTTTCAGAACTTTTGTTTGTTTGTTTATTTATTTTTATGGCCGGCTCAGCCTGCCCTGAGGGCAGGCATAGCATGTGGTGCTGGGGATCGAACTGTGGTCCCTGCAGCCGCCTGCAGGCACTTTAGACCACTGAACCATCCTGCTGGGCCCCTGCATTGCTTTTTAGTGTGTTCTTCTATGTACTTATTATCAATATGGTTTCTTAACTGCATATGATTCTGCTTACACCTATGTAAATCAATTATTATTATGCTACATATCATAGCACTTCCCAGTTCACCATGTGCTCTCAGGCAATCTGCAGTGGTTGATACACTGTGTCAGTTTGAGAACTGAGAAAATTAGAAGCTTAGCTAAGTGACTCAGCAGGAGACCAGAGTCCTCACTTTGTAAACACCCTGAGCTTGTGGAAGAGGAGGGCACAGAGATGGTATAGGCAGATAGCCTGCGTACAATATAAGTGAAGAGAAGAGACTTGCTTATTTCCCTTTTGTCCTTGTTTTTGCTGTCTTCTGCCTCCTTGAACTGGTGCCCCTGTGCCACACCACCCTGCCTTGGAGCCAGCTGATTAGATTGAAACCTCCACAAACTGTGAGCTAAATAAACCTTTCCTCCCTTAATTTTGGGTGTCAGATATTTTGTCTTGGCAACAAAAGAAAAGTAACCAAGACAGAATTTGATACAGGTGAGTGGGGCTGTTGCTGTGACTATACCTGACCATGCAGTCCAAGAGCTTTGGGGAATGGCTTGTGGGAAGAGGTTGTAAAAGTTTGGAGATGCCAGCTCAAAAAGTAGCTCTAGAACATCTTAGACTGTTGTGTATAGCAAATTTTGATCGGAGCTCAGAAAACCAGAAGGCTGATATAAATTCTGCTGGTAAAGACCAGCTTTGGGAGGTTTCTGCTGGGAAGAAGGACTGCTTTGGATGTTGGACTCTAGATGATATGTGTTACAGCTTGACAAAATGTTTGTATTTTGCTTGTGCTGAGAGACTTTGCCCGAGACTAAGATTAAGGGTGGTGAACCTATTAATCTGCCAGAAGAATTTCAAGGTAACTGAACATTGGCATTGAAGCTGTGGCATGGCATAGACAGATCTATGTTGAGAATCAAGAGCAAAATGTTTTGAGTTGGGCCAGAAAGAAGGGTCTAATAAAGCTGTGGGATACAAAGATAGAGCTGAGGGGATTACAATTGTTCAGAAGGAACAGGAATATGGAAATGATGGCCTGAGGGAATCACAGGTAGTAAAACGTCTCTAGCCTTTGTAGCTTCAAAACTGCAAAAGTGAAAGAATTTGCTTTGAGGAAAAAGCAGCAGACAGAGCACCATGTTCCAGACTGGTGGTAGCCACTCTATATTCCAGAGTGCACCAACATAAAAAATTTGTTCCTCAAAACTGGATTCAGAGTGCCCAGAAATCCAGGCACTCGATCCTTACAGCCAAGAAAGAGGAAAGCCTAGCTATTGCTCCGACTGGCTGCAGACCTTAGCATCACCCACCTGATGCTAGTTCTAGGTGCATGCAGAATTCAAGTGTTGAGGGTTTAAGAAGGCTTCCACCTAGTACATTTCAGAAGGCCTTCTTGTGAGGGCAATGTGTGGAAAAAGGTGGAGTGGAGACCCCAGAAATTTGGAAAATCCAGAAATGTGGATCATCTAATGAACCCTTCAGGAGGGAACAAAGCCAGTCCCAGAGGGAAGCCATGGCAGCTACAAATACCAGAAGTGCCACAAGGATCACTCAAGCCCTGTGGAGCTCACAATTTGCCAGACTGCTTCAGATGCTGGACATAGAATTGCAAGATTTAATGTTTTCCTGCTGGATTCTGGACTGGCTTTGGTCCTGGTCCCTGTTTGTAACTTTAGGGCTTGCAGTGAAGAGCTTTTCTTATGTCTCAGAGGAGACTTGGGACTTGGACTTTTCAGCAAAGCTAAAACTGTTACAACTTTGGAACTCTTAGAGATGGACTAAATGCCTCTTGCCTAAAGGAATGTGCATGAGTCTTTGGGGCTCAGGGACAGGATGTATGGCTCTCATGTAATATGATGTCAATAGACTTAATCCTGGTTCTTAAGGATAGTTAAGCCAGTGTCACAATGTTCAACTTGTGAAATGACACCAATAAGTATGTCTTTGTGTTTAGAAACTGGCTTAAAGAAATGTGTCTGGTCCCCAAGTTGACAAGGGATTCAGCAGGGGGCCAGGATCCTCAGTCTGTAAATATCCTGAGCTTATCTCCATTGTGTTCTTGTTGCTTTTGCTACCTACTACTCCCTTGAACCATTGTCCTATTCGATGTCACCCTGCCTTGGAGCCAGCTGAGTATGAAATGAATCCTCCACAAACTGTGAGCTAAATAACCCTTCCCTTCCTTCATTTTAAGTGTTAAGTATTTTGTCTCAGCAATGAAAGAAAAGTAACTAAGACATACTCAGGTCAATATAAGGTAGGTCAAAACAGCTACTTTTTATTTATTGAGCATCAACTATCTGCCAAATCTGCCAACTATCTAACAACTCTGTAAACGTTCATTGATTTTTATGACTATGAAATTAAGACTTAGAGAAGCTATGAAAGTGACTAATGTAGTTCTTCACTTCTGGCTTCACCCTCAGGTTCACTCTGCCTTCTCGGAATGAGGAAAAGCAGGTGTATCTGATGGTGGCCCGAGATACAGTGTAGTGCTTAGGATTGAGAGGGGGAAAGTGTGTGCAGGTGGTGCTTCTCAAGAATGGACTCATATCAAAAGCTGACTAAAGAAATGAAATTTACACTGAATAGCTGACAGTCAAAGAATTAAACTCAAGTCAAAAGCTATCTGCTCTTGTTGACTACAAATGCAATGGCCCAGATGACAAATTATTAATTTTGTCAAGCGTGATAACTGCATAATGGTTTTATATATTTAAAAAAGTCCCTATTCATCACAGATGCATTCCAAGGTTCATAAGAAAAATGTCTTGGATTTTTAAAACTCAAGTAAAACAAGAAAGATGGAAGAAATGATTGACAAAGTACAGATAAGCAGAATGAAGCACATGTGGGACTTTACTATTCTTTTTTATTTTTGTGTCTGCTTGAAATTTTCCATAATAACCTCCTGCCCGAAAATATTTGAAAAATAGGTAATTTATGTTGATGTAGGTTGTTTGTAGTAGGTAGTGAAAAAGAACATACAGATGAAATGAACATATAGTAGGTAGAAGGTAGAAACACAGTAGTTGTTATCTGACCAATAAGAATAGTAAAAAAATAACTAAAAGTTTCAAGTCGTAACTCAGGAGAAAAGTATTTGAAAAGGAAATAGGATCTCTAGTAACATGTTAGGTAACAATCCACCTAGCTTTCATTCAGCAATGGCTATACAAATGGATTTGACTGGACCCTAAGTTTTTTAGAGTGTGAGTTACTCATTAGATTTGGTCAGCCTAAATGGAATTTTTTTGTTTGATTTCCTGTTCTGATGCTGGTTTTTTTTTTTTTTTTTTTTTTTTCAAATAATGTTCCCTAAATAGTTTTATTTTTTGCTTAAATACCTATAGTGCTGAATTCTGGTGCAAATGTGACATGTAGTAGATTGATAATCTTAAGTCATTTCAACTTGGTAAGCCTTATTCCTTATTGATAATATGGAGGCAACAACTATCTCCAAGAGTTTTCTTTTTAATGTGGCATATAAAATGTTACCCACTTTAATCTTTTACAGATTTAGGGATAGGAGTTTAAAAAAAAAAAAAAGAATATAGGCAGCTTTCTTTTAAGCTAAAATCATAGTTGAAGTGTGATGCCGTAAGGATTATAAGCACCTAATATTAAACTACAGTGGGAGGCCACCATGTTACCTTGTTACACCTCGCTCTATCTTCTCAAACACATTGTAGAAGGTTGGCTCTCTTCTCTAACAAGCATTCATATCTACACATACACGTATTGCCAAGAGTGCAGAAGGCTGAAAAATATGTCAGGGAAACCACACTCTCATTACTGTTACTACCACCACCAAGATTGTGCTATATTTCTCAGACTGATCTTGGACACCTAGACTCAAGTGATCTTCCTGTCTCATCTGCCCAAGAAGTTGGGACTACAGAAGCTGGACTACCCATTTTTTATTATAAGGAATGTTTAATTTACTATTTCTAGGACTATGTAGACTTCTACAGTATTCACAAGGTATTTCAGACAACAAGCACAAAGAGCAAGTATTTCATTTACTGCAAATTATCTTCAATACTTTAAGAATTCATTAAGTATCATTTTAAGACACAATTTACCCTGAATTCAATTGCAGAATCCATGGGATTTAGCCATCTTCTTTTCTAGTTTGTCACTATTTATGGTTATGAAACATAACTAGACCACGCATGGGAACTAGGCCTCGGAAAATGACTTTAGGTGGTGGGAGGTTCCCACACAGAAGCCACCGCAGGCAAAGCCCATACCATCACAACCACAGGCTCACTCTCAACACCAACATCAGGAGCAAAACTTCCACTAAAAAGTGAAACAAGGAATAGCAGCATGAGGCCAACAGTAGCCCAGACAAGGTAACACTCACAACACAGCTTTAAACATCAAAACAAAAAAATTATCTTAGTATGAGACTGTACCTATATTTATAAAGCAAGCAGGGTGTTAGGAACAGGGAGTCATTAGAAGACCACAAAGAATTTTTGAAATTAAAAATCGCCAAAAGCTTAAAATTAAAGAGAAGGAGAAATGGGGGAAAAGTTTACAGGAAGTAGGAAAAAGAGATTTGAAAACACAAAATGAGAAAGAAAACAATGCAAACTTTAGCCAGTAGGAATCCTAAGAAGGAACACAGGAAAAAAGAAAATTTCGAAAGAAATAGTATCAGACCTTTAAAATAGGCATGTGTGTTATATGGGCAGTCACATGTCTCAAGAGTTTAGGCACTGGTCTGCCACAGCAGGCCTGTGAGTCTGATGGCATCTTACAGCACATGGCAGGCACATGGTCTGTTTCTGATAAATTTTGCCCAATGCATTTGCTCAGAAGAGGGCTCAAGTTCCCACTAAACTCAGCCCTTGGTTAAGCACAAGGTTAAGCCTTGATCCGAAGGTGAAGGTTGCTGCTCAGATCCAGACAGTCTCCTGAAACTCCAGGGAACTGGGAACCCAGCTTGTGTGTCACGTTTGGAAGGAAGTCACTGTATTAGAAATTATAAATTTAAACTAGTTGAGGGGCCCGGTAGGATGGCTCAGTGGTCTAAAGCACCTGCTCAGGAAAGCTTAGGCGGCTGCAGGGACCACGGTTCCATCCCCGGCACCACATGCTGCGCCAGCCCGGCCCTTAGGGCAGGCTGAGCCGGCCATAAAAATAAACAAACAAACAAACAAACAAACAAACAAACGTTCTGAAACAAGAAAAAAAATTCTTAAAAAAAAATAAACTAGTTGAATGACCTGTGTTTAAATACCCTTAGATGTCACTGTCCACTCAATTTTCTTTCCCAAAAACCTGATCAAAGCCTCCAGCCAGGCACATAGTTCTAGGGTACCAGTTAGTGGAATATGCAGGCTATGAATCAGACTTCACTGTGGAAACTAACCCTTGAGTCACGATCATAACATTCCACTGGCACCCTCCCGGAACAAGGTATTCCTTTAAGAGTGCCATTCTTCCCTCCAGAGGCAAAGCATTGAGAACTCCCACTCAGCATTACGGTTATCACTGATGCGTCCTAGTCTGGTCATCAGTTTGTGCAGTCACCTCACAGGATGCTGCAGTCATTTCTAACTCACCCCAAGGGGTCTTAAGCCTTAGTCATTATTTTAGTAAAGATGCTGAGTCTCAGTGTTGACACAGTCACTGTCTTAAGGACTGAGGATATAACAGCAAACGCAACAGAAAGTCCTTGGAATTCTACTCCAGTCTGCTAGCTCAGACAAGATCATTTATTTGTTTCATCTCTTCTTCTCTAATCCATTTTAGAGAATTTACACTTTTCTACTTAACGGCTGACTTACCAGTGTCTATACCTTCATCTTTAATCTTTCCCCCTATTTCTCTCTGCTCCTATTTTTTACTTGAAATGCTATGAGGTTCTTTAAAAGTAGGCCAAGCAATTCATATCCACAAAAGACTACAAAACTCAGCTACCAATAAGATTCTTAAACTGCTCCAGTGGAAGCAGTTTCCAAGATTTTCCAAGGTTGATTTATACTTAAGAAATAACATGATTTAAGTAGCATGTAATAAAGACTATACACGTGTGATCTTCAAACATTCTCCTTCAAGGGTGTTAGCCCTCACACACTGCTATGTAGGTGTACAGTTGATCCCATAAACCAGTGAGATAGACACTCTTCATGTATTCTAACCAGCCCTACTAAAAAGACTAGAGTGGTTGTTTGAATAAGCCACAAGAGCTTTAAAACAATAGTATTTTTTATTTTTTCAAGTTTTATGTTTGGAAGAAAAATTGATGTAGGATAAAATGTTAAAACAGTATAATTCAGGCATGGGGATGCCCCTCAGGACTACAGTATCTGCCAAGCATCTGCAAGACCTTGGCTTTAATCCCCAGCAGTATGGGACATAAAATAACAAAGATTATTTTGTTAACAATCTTTATTATTTTGTTAATAATAAACCAGATTACAACTGCAACTAACTCAAGAGATTTACTTAGAATTGCATGCTTTGTAGGCCAGGATATTTTCAGGTCTTAGGTGAACCTGAAATGTAAACATCAGCTGTTTAAATTTTATTTTACTTTATTACTTTTTTGCAGTCCTAGAGACTAAACCCAGGTCAACCATAGTAGAAAGCTACATCTCCATCGCTTTTCATTTTGAGATAGGGTCTTACCAAATTGCTCAGACTGATCTAGAATTTACAAGCTTTTTGCTTCACCCTCCCAAGTAGCTGGGATTACAGGCATGTACCACCATAGGAATCTAACTCAGAATTCTGTAACTCATACTAAAGTTCCTTTATAAGAAAACCTCTTATATATTTCTCTTCCCAAATTATCCCTTCTATCATATGTGGTGTCAATCTAAATGACTGTTGGGTTTAAAATACTTTGTAAATTCCTTAGGCCCAGGCCTCAGTATTACCTATGGTCCACCTTTCTGTAAAGGGGAAGAGCGCAACACTGGGCGCAACACAAGGACCCTACTGCCGTGCCCATCAACCCTGCTTCTCTGCATGGGCCTGGGGTACCTGCATCACTGGCATGGTCTGGTAGTGTGTCAGTATCCTACAATCTGTTATAACAAGACCCCACGGGTAGTATCCCCATGAAAATCACTAGTCCAAATGACATACTATTCAGCCATTCTCTGATTGTGATCTTTAATAAAGCATCAGAAAGCAGCCTCAAATAAAAACTTGAGAGAAAAAAGAAAAGGAAAACAATCCTGGATTACTTTAGCTACTATAAAATGTTACAAACTCAGCTTTTGCAAGGGACACAAAACATTAAAATCTGTCAGAAATGGTTCTGTATTAACAAACGGGTGGATTTATAGACATCAGTTCCCTTAGGGATGACTTCCTCTTTTTTGGTAATATATTCTCCATTGAGGCAAACCCAACTTTTCATAATATTTTGGTTCTGTAACAACTCTAAGAGAAATCCTGGGGCTTCCTTTCTTCCTCAGAATCAAGAGCTCCCCCACAACAGATGCCTGGAATCTGCTGTTTTGGAGTGCTCTTTTTCTTCTGGGCCAGCTCAGCCCGCCCTGAGGGTAGGGCTGGCATGGCGTGTGGTGCCAGAGATTAAACCATAGTCCCCTCTGCCTGCCTAAGCTTGCCTATGGAGGCCCTTTAGACTACTGAGCTATCTTGCCTGCCCCATTAGGGTGCTCTTTGCTGGGCACTGTTCACAAGAACACTGGACCACACTTGAGTCTGTGCCCTCATCAGATCTCTTCTAGAATCTTCAAGCATCTATGATTCTCTGGATGTTGCCTTCCATCTCTCTTCAGGTCAAACAAGCTGAACCAAATCCCACAGTGGCACCAAGCTGTTTGCTGACGTGCTGAGGAGACTTGAGTCCCTATCTCAGCCCCATATTCTCCTGCTGATCCCCTCTCCCCTGCCTGGACCTGCCTGTCCCTCTGCCTTCTGCCCTGGCCCCTCAGGGACCCTTGTCCCTATCCTAAGGCTCAGGGGTGGTGGGTCCAGAGAGGGAGGCCTTGCACAGAAATCAGGGGACTCTAGACCAGGGTGTCCTGTAGGGGCCTCAATACCCTGACTTGCTTTGCCCAAGGAAGCTGGATTTTGTTTCGTCCTATTTTTGGTGGTAGGGAGGGAACTGCACTGCACAATATCCAAAATGAGCTGTGAATATTCATGGCAGCTCAAGTTCCCACTTCCTATTTTCTGTTGCCCCCATTTGTGTTGCCAGGTCCCCATGGCAGCATGGTTTCAAGGGGAAAGAACAGAGCAACAACCTTTCCTTCCCTCCTGGAAGAGACTGTACTCTACAGCCAGAGGTTTGTCCCAGGCATCTCAGGCAACCGAGCACCTCGGGTACAGGGTTCCGCAGGCACCTCGCCAGTGCTGTCTCATGCATTGCAGGGTACTCTGCTTGCTGTTCCTGCTTCTTCACTGTTCCCTCAACCTGACACCGGAAAAGCCTCCCACTGGCAAGGTCACCAAGTACCACCTGCTTGCTGCATCTCAGGGGTGCCTCTGTCATTTATCCTTTCCTAAGACTCCAGGCCTTTCTCCTATTTGTCTCTTCCTTGTCACCTAAACCTCTGGTGCTCAGGATGTGGCTTGTAGTCCCCTCACATCTCACTTCCTGCTCCCCTGGCTGAGTTCACCTCTACCAGAGCGTTAACTCTCCCTGCCCATTCCCGGCAGCAGCACAGACTCGACAACATGCCAATCTTCTCCAGCCCCCATCTGGACCTTCCCACTCTCCTATCTTGGCTCATGACATCACCATCCACCCAGTTGTAAGAGCTAAGAAAATTTTGATCCATTTATAATCCATGGCTTTACAAAAATGTATCTTGTGCAAATGTAACAACATGAGTCTTGTGCACTTTAAATACAGTATGAGGTGTGTCACCTAACTGCTATTATCAGGGACACACAACTTTCTCTTGAGCAGGGGAGGCTCCAGCCCATGCCAGAATTGCCTTACATGGGCTTTGTCTTCTATCTGGAGTGGTGATGCTGGGGGATGTCCTCCCTGTCAGGGACATTTGGCAATGTCTCAGGACCTCTTCTGTTGTCATGCTGCAGAGGGGCATTACTAGCATCACCTGGTGAGGACCAGGACTGCCGCTAAACATTCTCCCATGGACGCGTGCTGCAGGTAACACCCTGCCATAGAAAGGCTGGCTGATGAGCTCTACTTCACTTCTCAGGTGCTCTCAGGGTCGCCTCCTCTTCCTTTTGCCTCCCCATGAATAGTTCTTCCCCATCTTTCTCTGACACATGCGTCTCAGCACACAGTGTGCAGACTTTTACTAGAACGGGAGTCCGCCCTGTCCCAATGCAGAGTGCATTTTATTCATGTTTTATTCTTAGTTCCTGGTATTCAATGTGTGCTGGATGAATGAAGGGAAGGAGACACAGCTACAGATACCTCAAAGGATCCCTAGGCCAACAGCTCAACTGTCTGACACTCCAAAACCAAGATTACTAGATTACAATTTATCAGTTCTAAGAAATGAGCACACATAAATTTCCAAAATTGGCCATCATAGTTATTGTATCATAGCTTTAGAGTTAATACTTAGAAATTATGTTGGTTTTTACAGGAAAGATTAAGCTATATTCACAATAAACTTAAGCCAAATGTCTAAATAATGTGCCAAATTTAATAAAGGTGTAGGAAAATAATGGGATGCTAACCTAAGTATGCATTTAAAATATTTATTTTAGAAAGAACAAAATTATCAAAATGTACATGCTATCTTGAGTAGTAAAGACTTTGAGATCACTGGCGTGACAAAGACTAAAATAACTGAGACATAATTGTTTTAAAAGTTCCCTTCCATCAGGCTTAAGAATTTACCTCTCCAGGATTAAGTAACATAATGAACAAAAACTTCTATAACAAAAAGAAAAAAATATTTAAAATTTTCTAATAAAACATGCCTACACACAGGGAACTACATACCTGGCCACAATTCTAAAACATCTTAGATAATCAAATAAAAAAACTGGGCCTCTAATAACATAATTGGAGATTCAGAAAACAGGCAGAGTAAAATAGTAACAGTAAGATAACTGCTACGCAAATTTCAGTAGTAATGACTTTTACCTACACAAGTACTATAGCTCTTTAACCCATCTCTTGATTGAGCCGATAAAATATAATACATATTAAAACATGAAATTTCCATTTGTAAATCAAGCCATTATATAGCTTTTACAAAAGTAATACTGCATTTCAAAAGGCATATAATAAACATATGCCAGTTAATGTTACATACTTTGCTGTGCCCAGAATAAATATTGTTTAGACTAAAACATTCCACCTAAATTCTAACTTGTAAACACAGTGCCTTTGTTTCAGACACAGGTAAGTTTTCACCAGGTTTTAAAAATTAGTCATTAACAAGCAGTTGATTATGGAGAGCTAGAAATCTGATCCCACACTGCTGGAGGCTGGGAGCTAAACACAGAAGAAAAGCATCTGTAGAACTCTGGGTACTTTAGAAACCAGGGTCTCTGACCAGCATGGTGATTTAATTTCACACTGCCTTGTACAGATAGCTGACATTACCAAATGCTGCTCTAATATCAACTTGTTAAATGTGAATCCAGACTCAGCATATCAGAATACTAACCCAGACTAGCTGGAGACATGGGAAATATTTTGGGCCTTGTTTATTTATAAATGAGTTACAATATGCCACTATAATTAGATTAATATATAATTATTGATAAACAAAGGATTATTTAGAAAATCTCATTGCTGTCAAGTGCTGTGTTTAGAAAAAGCAATATTAGTATCTTCACAGATCCTTGATTTACTTATTAATTAGGTGACTTTAGATATAGCTTACACTGAATTTAACTGGCATATTCTTTACAATACTTTTATTTCTTTAATTTTTATTTTATTTTATTTGAAGAGTAAAAACAGAAGCAAAAAAATAAAAAGAAGACAGAAACAGGATAATATACAATGCCTAGTTACAGATTCTCAAAACAGGAATTCTTTACAATACTTCTAAAAGAAAAGTTGTTTAATAAACACTAAGAGGAAAAACAATTTAAAACTCCAACACACTGCATATCTGAAGTACTTTATAATCCAGTAATCTAAAAAAATTAGAATTAGCACAAAGATAGGCATTTGGTGATAATGAAAAAAATGTGTTGGCTTTCCTAAGTTTAAATAAGACCAAGAAAAATGTTTCAGCAGTGCAAAAGGCTGAAATAACTGACACATAACTTAAAAATACATTTAATTCAAAATCCATTTAAAATACCCTTTTTGAAAATCAATAACATACTTAAATGTTACCATAAAATAATTATTTTAAGGTTAAGTATTTCTATAAATATTTCAAGGTTAATCACTCCTCTTAGACTGTTTCATTAAAGGTAACAAGTCTACAAATAACATTAAATCAGTTAGCAAATTATTAATAGGTTTCTTTGTAGTGTCATTCCATTTCTTTCTTTGGGGGAAACAACCAAACAGAATACAATCTAAAAACTGGTTTTAAAAAGTTGCCAAAGTGAAATTAGTAACTGTAAAACACAGATCAAATTTCAAATGTGATCTCTCTCCATCCTCAATAAATTATTTGCTTAGGTTAACACCTGAGTATTGATGTTATGATAATAATAGTAATGCTATTTATCAGGTTTAAAAATGATTATATTTACCAAATTTCAAAAGAGAGAAGACCAATTAGCAATTTCTTGTATTTAACTAAAACTCCTTGTCTAGAAGTTTCTCCTCAGCCTTTAATATGGTTATTGGGTGTTCCATACACACAGGTAAACAGATATGTTTTTTTTCCTCCCAAACTATGTGCTGCCATCTAGACCAGGTTCAGTCAGAAAACATTTAAAATTTCCTGAAATCTACTAGGACTTTCTAAATACAGATATTTTATATAATTATTTCAGTTCAAAACACTTTAAATCCTTTTGAAATGAAAAATTACATAAAGAGCTGTTTGGACTACGATTTGTTAAATTACTAATATACTAATGCACAATAGTCAAAACAATAAATTAATATAGTAAATACAAAATCATGGAACATGCCTAGTAACTTAAAGGAGATGCAAAGACAAAACTTAAAAATGAATACTGTTGAGAGGGTTACATTTTTAAAGGCAGTATTAACTGAGAGCTAAAGAAAAACAGGGTAAAAACAAAATTCCTATGGTTAGGATACATACATAGGAAAACTACATCTAGCTTCTCTCTGTTTAAATGTGCAGTAAGAGTTTCTATCTTATAAATACATGTATTTGAAATATTTTCTATACTCATAAATATCCTTACATTTTTAGAATTTTGCTTAATATTTAAAATTAACATTTTATATTTATTTTATTTCACAATGATTACAAAGGGGAGAAAACTGATTATTTTAAAAAGCAGGAACAATATGGAGTTACATAATAAAATACTGTGTCACTGGAAAAAAAATGTACCATGATAAAGTGTTATGAGATATTATTTAAAATTTGATTTTATGTTACAGAAACATTTTATGGCTTAAATCATCTAGGAAAGGTTAAAAAATTCAATTTGTCAATTTGTGAAAAAGCAAATGGAAAAATCATGTGGGGGTGGTCTACAGCTTTATAAATATAAAGTTCATGACTATAATATACTTGCTAGCTAAGGATCAGGAAATCATATAAAGTGCTAAGTCATAATACATTTTAATCAAATATTTCAGTAAGCTACTGTAATATAAACTGACATTAAATAAGACCAAAGGAAACCTACCTTGCAAGAATTAGATAGTCCATTTGTCATACTGCTGGTGCTGTCTCTCAATAAGTGGTCAACTTCACCTTCATTTCCAGATGAAAACTTTATGAGTAACTGCGATGGTCCCCCCTTAGAACAACTGTGTTTGAGGCTGGATAAACAGGAAATATTTGGGTAAGTTCCTCCCAAAGAAATACTTCTTTGTAAGACAGTGTGGTCTTTGTTTATCTGTGAATCTGATTTTGCCAATGCTGCACTGCATTTTATTTGAGAATCCACATGTTGGATGGATGATAAGCTTGCAGATGTCCTGTGCCTGAGCTTGGTACACTCTGCATCAGTATTAAGCTGAATTTCTGACATCTCCAGTTTACAATCACCACGTGTTCTTTCACAATGTAATGCAGCTGCTTTTTGTTGGGCAAAATGCACTGAAACACATGAATATCTTTCAGATGACTTTTCATCAACAGGCTGTTTTGGACTATTACTCGAAGTCACAACTTTCTTCATGGATGAACCTGCATGAAGTGTTCGTGTATCTCTAACTTCTCCCAGAGTGCAGACTGTTTTAGATAATCGCAGTCCATTGACAGCAGTCGAAAGAAATCCTCTCACAGCAGAACCATCTTCATGGCGTGTCACTTCACTAGGAGAAACGATGAACTGATGTGAGGTTTGGTAGGACCCCTTGCTTGGGAGAACACCTGTACTTATTGGAGAAGTTGGCGGTGTGTTTGAGGGGCTCCGAGGAAAAATGACTAAGGAAGAGCAACGTTTCAGTGGAATTTTTGCACTCCTGTTAACTGGCAATTTCACAGTCTTGATTCCATGCTCTAAATCAGCCTGGATAACAGGATCTATGCTAGGACTTCTTGGAAAACTCTCACAGGGAATGGCATTCCTGTTGGGCACATTTCTGTCAGAGGTGCTGTCAGCCGATAAATTTCCACCAAAAAAAGCATCATGGCTTGGTGAAAAAGTGTAACCACTACTGTCACTGATGACACTGTTGGTGCAGGAGCCCCCACTGGCAATACTTGCACACGATCCGTAATCACTTCCGACGCTGCTATAGGACTCATGATCGCTGGCCACAAAGCTACCAAGGCTTCCACTGCTGACGGCAGGGCTGCTAAAGAGGTTACCATTGCTCCCAGCACTGCCGTGAATGCCGTCCTTCACGGCGCAAGGAAACAAAGATTCGTCACCATCTGCTAAAACACTGCCAGGCTGAAGACATCCACTGCACCTCGTGGGCTGCAGTGAAATCTGGAGGCAGCTGCTCTTCTTACTGGCTTTCTCAGGCGAAGGAACACAGGCTCCGTCCTGAGCCTTCACACCGTCCTTTATCAGCGGAGTCAGTGCAGTCTGTCTGGGAGTCAGCTTCATCTGAACAACGTTAGCCGAGGAAATCTGTGCTGATCTTTGGAAGCATATATGAAGCTGGCTATCCAGGTCATCTCCGGAGCTTTCTGACAAAGGGTAAGTATTGCTTCTTTGGGCTGCAAAGTGCAATCGTAAGCTTTGTGCCATTTGTTCTCATTTCCAAACATGTTAAGGGCTGAAAGTCAAAACAAAAATCTGTGTCCTCAGACGGGCTAGAAGCAGCTGTGCTGCAGTGAAAGCAGCAGTCATTTGCGGTGCCTGACAGAGCTCCCAGGCCGTGGTCTGTATCCTGCTTAAAACATTAGATACCATATATCATAAAAAGAGAACGACGATCCACTCCGGGACGGACATTCCCCAAATGTCTTGAATTGCTTGTAATCCAAACGTCTTCACACACACACAGCACTTGATTTCCAGCGACCTTTGGAGCTGAGTGCAGCGGCACACTGACTAGAACACAGCCAACCTTGTTTCAATTATACCTTCTCCAATTTGCATGAATGAGTAACACAAGAACAACGGCCTTCTAGCATCTCAAGTGGAAACAGGATTTTTTCACACCAGCGGTACTAAATGAACATTTAACTCCGGGAGGCAGCCTCAGTGTCTATACTTTCTCCAGTAGAGCCTGACCACTAATATTTTTACCCAAAGGTATAGAATTACAGGAAGTTGGTAGGAGTGAAGCTCCGTGTAATTGAGTATCAAATCAAAGATTATATTTCCAAATAGTGGCCATCCTAAAAATTCTAGTAAGCTAGTTAATACATAAAGGAGTATGGACTGTTACATTTCTAAAAATCAGCAAATCTGAACCGTTTGTGTAAATTTAGAGATGCAAAAATGTTGGAGTGAATTAAATTTTCAGCATTAAATGACAGAAGAATCTAAGTGAAAAAGTGAAAGCTTACACACAGAATGACAAAGTAAACCTAGTGGTGCTATGGCAAAAATGAGCGTACCTTTGAGGGGGGAAAAAAGAAATGTAAGAGAGGCTGTCACCAAGAATTTTCTCCTATAATTTTAAGGCCTTTTCCGGCCAAGTAGTACAGTCTTTAAATGATGCCATTTATAGTTTGACTATTAAAACTCTGCCAAGAAATAGCCTAAGCAAACATTCCATTAAAAATATATGCAGATTAGACAGAAAAACTATACCCAATATAATTTGAGCACATTGGGCATTTCATTCCACTGTCTGCAGTGCGTTCACTTAACAGAGGCTGTGGTGAGTAAAGAAGTCTAAAAAAGATTTAACATCAAATAAACATATCTCAATGCCAATTCTGTTCTGAAAACTCTAAGAGCTCTTTGCTGGCCCCTACTGGTGCTTTGAAACAACCCCTGGAGCTATTCCACACCCATAAAGAAATAAACTATGCCGCACATTTCTTTATATAAGCAAAGTACACGCTTGCTTACATTTTTTAATAGTAGCCCCCCTCCAGAGATGGAATTACTTACTAGCGCTGATAAAACCCTTGCAGGAGAGAACAGCGGGCTGTTTGTCTTTTCAGAGGTTGTGATGCTGTGTATATATATTTTTCTGCTTTGTATTTATATAACCTTTATTTTCAGTTTACTAGGCAGTAAAAGTTTAATAATTTAATTTCTTTCCCAAATGTCATAGACCAAGATTGGTATTCTATTTGAAAGAAACAAATTTATTTTTAAATAATTCTCTAGGGTATATTTAAACCCCTTACCTGAATTTTATAGCTGGAACTCCAGTAATAAATATATACTGGCTCATTCATAGCAAAGTAAAAAGTAAAACAGCTCAGTTGTTTACACCACATGGTATTACACCCAAGTTGTATTTTTCTAAGTAAGTATTTTTTTTGGTAAGTAAAAGCAAAAATACAGAACATATACTCATACTTTGTTTAAAAGGAAAACTACTCAAGTTTGATCTGTTTTCAGTCATAATTTTCTAAGTATATTTTTAATGAAGATGTGACAAAACAAATGAATAAATTGTTAAGTTTTATTTGAGCGTAATGAGATACCATTGCCTTAGGAGGTAAATAACAGTTGTAAACTGGGCTCAGTGATAAAGTGCATGCCTAAATTTCTTAATTCTATGATGACTGCTAAGGACTGAATCTACAGCCTCTCCACTGAACAACCTCTCCAGGCCTTTTTCATTGTATATACTGACAGAGAGAAGGTCTTGCTGTCTGTGGCAGCAGGCCCATGTCATGCATGCCATGTCTGCCACTGAAAACCCTAAAGAGCTCACCATGACTGCTAAGTTGCAAATCTAGAATCTTCCTGCCTCAGCTTCCCAGTATTGGGGTTATAGACATTTGCCACCATGTCCAGACTTATTTTTTTTCTTTTTCATTTTATGGTTTTATTATAGGATATTAATATTCAGGCTATTTTAGAGCACCTTATACTTCTAGTCAGGTTTTTGGTAACTGGTTTTTAAAAGTGTTACTTGAATACTTTTCACATACCAGCTTTTGGCCAAAAGCACTACTCAGTGACTGCTTAAGTGATGTTAATTGGATTAAATAAGCTTATCCTTAATAACCTGAGACATCAATCCATGGATGGCTTCCATGGTAGTTTTACAGCTGTCTCTTGTAGCTTTGGCGAGTGTGTCTTCTAACTTTCAGTCATGTGCTTCTAAACCCAATATAAAACTTCCTTGGCCCATCTGGGCTTCTGACTGTTCTAACTTTTCAGACAAATCAAACACTTGACCAGTGGTGCAGTCTGCATTAGCAAGCAAGCTAGAGGAACTCAGTGTATTCACTCAATATTTATTCCGTAACAGTTCAAGCAATAAAGATGATTTGAAATATGAGACCTCTAAGGCATAATACTGTTTACAATGTACACCAAAATCTTTTCTTTTATTTAGTGGGATAGTCTGATATTCAGAAGGTCCTTCACCATGTTTGCAGCCTTTGTTTTTTTTTTTTTTTGCAGCCTTTGTGTATGTCCTAAAGGCCCCAAGACTCACTTTCCCTGCAGTTATTGTTCTTGTTGGATCAATCACAGCTGCTACAAAAGGTTCCTGGAACTGCTGGTTCAGCATCTGCACACTGACATCAATCCCAGAAAGCCAACGGCCACAGCCAGGGGAGCTGTGACACCAGCCACCTGTGCTCTCAAGGCGGCCAACCTGTTTGGCACTTTCTGTGTATGTGGCCATGTACTCATATGCAGCAGCTTGGGTTTCGGTGCCTTCTCAGGCAGAGCAAAACTGTTCATACTGACTATGGTTTCGCTCTCCACTGTTCCACGCACCGAACCCATCCCTTCAGGCTGCCTCCTGATCTGGCCTGCAGCACCATTTCAACAGAGCCAAAGCTGAGATTTTACAGCCCCTAAAGTAATGGTGCTGCTTAGTCCAGGGTGTTGCTGCCAGGATTTCTTGCTGCTGTTTTTTGTCATATTTGTAGATTTCATTGATACTCTGGGCTTCCTGCATGTTGTTGGCCAATTCCCAGGTTTTCTGAACCATATGCTCTTGGACATGGCCAACACTGAGGAATTGGAGAAATTGTTGCCTCTACCACCAAAACTCAACTTTACTTTGCTAGGTCTTGGGATGTGGGCCTCGGACCATTCTCACTACTGGTATAACCCTTTATTTCGGTTTTAAACAACATATTTCCTTTATAATTTGACAGACTTCAATAATATCTCTTTATTATTCATTTTTATTTAAAGAAGGAAAGGTCCTGATCACTTCATGTTTCTATCCAAAAACTTCCAGTTTTTCTTCTAGGACTAAGCAACTCACTTCTGCTAGGCTAGTATGCATGACCTAAAAATCTCCATTTAGTAAGAAAAACCCTCTAATTATTGATATAAAATAATTAACTGTAGGCATTTGACCAGTGTTTTCTCTGTGGCCCCCCAGCTTCACTATAAGCATCAGCCTCACTATAAGCATCAGCTCTATGGTCCTCACTGCCCTTGAAGCTCCAGAGTGTGAAATATTTCCTCTGACCTCCTGGGGTCTTGCTAGGCACAAAGTAAACACCAACTAGCATTAGAGAGGAGGACAGGTAAGGGACAGACGCCACCACAGTCACTAGGACCCTAACACCTTCTTTAGGATTTTTTTTTTTTTTTAAGAATTTTTATTTTTATTTATTTTTTTCTTGTTTCAGAACCTTTGTTGTTTATTCACTCATTTTTATGGCTGGCTCAGCCCATCCCAAGGGCAGGGCTGGCGCAGCATGTGGTGCCAGGGATTGAACCGCGGTCCCTGCAGCCATCCAAGCTTTCCCAAGCAGGCGCTTTAGACCACTGAGCCATCCCGCCAGGCCCTTCTTTAGGATTTTTTAAAAAGTTGATCCAGTTGTTATTTCTAAGGAAATATCAAGAAGCTGGACACGGTGGTGTAACTACTGATCCCAGTACTAAGGATCGTAAGTTCAAGGTCAGCCTGGGCTAAACAGTGAGATTGTGTCTTAAAAGCAAATCAAAAAGCTCTGCTACTGGATAAGAAGTAATGCTTAGAAAATCTGCAGAGAGAACTTCAGTCAAGGAGAAGTGAGGTGAGAGAATCGTGTGCCTTCTAGTACTCTGGTGGGTTCAAATCCTAGAGAGCCAAGCAGCTCCCACAGCCAGCTCAGGCTAAAACCACACAGGATTTTAACCACCATGAGCACAGCGCATGAGGAATCAGCAACTGGTGGTACAGTATTGTCCCTCAACCCGACAGAGGCCGATCTTGGGAGACAAGCTGGGCTGTGCGGCAGCGCCTCACCTGCAGCCCAAGCAAGTCTCATGAAACCTCACCTGCTGGAATGGAATGATCCTGTGGGCAAAGGCTTGGGACCCTACATTTGAGCTGTTTGGTGATCAACAATCTGCACAGCAAACAATGTGACTCTCTGCAGGGTGCAGACAGGCTCCAGGTGATGCTGACCACTGATGAGTGTGCTGAAGTGCACGGTGATTGTCAGGCTGAGTCTGGCTCAGGCAATGCTGGTCCAAATGTTGCTACAGAGGTATTTTTAACAGTGTGATTAATATCTGAACCTTTGCAGATTACCTTCCACATCCAACTAGCTGAAGGCCTTGAGACTGAAGACTGAAGATTCCCAAAGATGCAAGCTACCTTGTGCTTCCAACCCATGAACTAACCTGCATGCTTCCCAGCCTTCCCAGCAGATCTGACCTAAGGCTGCTGTATTATCCTCCACCTGGGTCCCCAGTCTGATGGGCCCTACCATCTGCTGAACAGTTCTTTAAAATCCCACCTGCCCACTGTAAAAATTCCTGCTTCTCTGGACAACTCACTGCTGGAAAACCATTCAGTCTAGAACCAGTGTCTTCATCCAGGATACAGGTGTAGTTCTCAGACCCGGGCAGTTGAACATATGCAGGAGTATGTCTCAGAATAAAGATGGAATGACAGTCACAGGGGCATAGGCAAAGCCACCCAAACCTTTTGGAGCTCACAATTTGCATGGAGCTAGAGGAATTAATGTTCGCCCTGCTGGATTTTTGGACTTGCTTTATCTCTATTCCCTTGGATTGATTCTCACTTTGTACCTTTTTGAAATGGAAATGTCTATCTTGAGCCACTGAATGTTGGACGTATTTAATTTTCTAAGAGTTTGCCTTACATCTAAGAGGAGACTTGGGACTTGGACTTCTCAGCAATGCTGAAACTGTTAGGACTTTCCCAATTCTTGGAGGTGGACAAAATGCTTTTTGTAAAAAGAAACATACACGCGTCTTTGGGGGGCCAAGGGCAGAGTGATAAGGTTTAGGTCTAGATGTGCCCCCAAGGCCTCATGTAGCCACAGGTACAGCTTTTTCAGAGGTGGCTGCATCTAGAGTGTGCAATGCTAGGATTAAGGGTGAGTGGTTACTAAAACAGTTCACTGATTGCTTTGGCACTGCCCTAATCCTGGTAACCTGAACACACCATAAGGGACAGAAAGAGGCTTGTCTTGTCCTTTTTGTTCTGCTATCTTCTGCCAGCTATGAACTATTTCTCCTCTGGGACGCCCCTGTCATGCAACACTCTTCCTTGGAGCCAACTGATTATGGACTAAAACTGCCACAAACTGTGAGTTAAATAAACCTTTCCCCCTTTAGTTTTGGGTGTTGGGTATATTGTATCAGCAATGAGAAAAGTAACTAAGACACTAACACAAAAATCAGATTCTTAAAAATTCCAGTTTCTTTGTTTAAAACCTAATTGCTTTTTTGATGTTTGTGTTTAGTAACTGATGAGCTCTGAACAATTAACACTGCTTTTATACTTATAGGTTGAAATTTTATGGGTTTCCAATACAAATGTGAGCTGATTAAAAGAGATCCCAAAAAGATAAAAAAGAAAATGACAGATAAGATTTTTAAGATAGTCTTCAGGAAATCCACAACCAAAACTGTCATTTTACTAAAACAGAAGCTGTTTGCCTTTCCTTTCGGCCTCTGTGAGAGAAACCTTTAAAGGAGTTTCTCTGCTCACTGCTAGTCAAGGAAGAGTGGGAGGACTTCATTGATGGAAGGGTTCAAGGAGAGAGTAGACAGAAGGCTGGAAAAGAATGCACGGCCTCCAAGAAAGCACCATGCTGAGCGTGCAAATCTGGGAGTCACTGCCAGGGACAACCCGTTGTCACTGTGGCCTTGAGTGAGACCTCGTCATCTGCTGAATCAGGAGGTGCTCAGGAGAACCCCAAGGAGGAAAGGCTCTGTTTCGCCTGGCAGTGTAGGTCCCGTTTGGTCACAGATCCCTCCCTCTCCCAGCTATGCAGACCTGGCTCCATCTCCTGTGGCACCAAAGAACTTACCAAACGATTCTCGTCAAACACTTCAAAAAGGAGCCGGTGCTGCTGAGGGTGGACCTAGTAAGAAAAGCACAGCTTGGTTTTAAAAGAGAGCACTTGTGTCCAGTAAATGCTTCAATGAGAAGCAAGAGCTCTAAAAGCATGCTGTTTGCTAACACACTGTAAATGCCAGAGAACCCAAATATGAGGCAGACCAATCAGGAGCCACCCGCTTCCGAACAGATTTGCCAGAACAGCGAAATAGATTTAGTTGTTTATTTTTCAAAAACAGGGTGAAAGGAAGTAAAAATTTCAGAAGAGTATGTAAATGTTTGTAAAAACTTAAAAATGTACACTACGTTTTAACATCTCATGGCTAGCTTCATTTACTTAGTATCTGTCTAGAGTGACTGAGGTGGGTACAGATTCATGGAAACTGGTGTTCTGAGTCTTGTCAGTACTGACTTCAAAAGCCAACAAATAGAAGATACACAGGAAGTCACAGTATGCCAGGGCTCCCACTTACTGTTGGATGTTATAGCACGTGGCTAAAATTACATGTAGTCCTTTTCAAAGCTGATGCCTTTCATTTTTGTTGAAATGTTTCAATATCAAGTTAAAAATCTATTTAATATCAAACACCAAGACGTTTAATACTTTTTATGCTAGAGGTTAAGATGCAGCATAAAAGTACATCCGGGTGGTTTTCTACAACACACGGATTGCATTGAACACAGTGATGATTTAAAACTTTGGTGTACGTGTCAAAAGCACCCATAGCCTTCAAAAGTAAAAGGGCCTTTGCTGCTCAGGACACCGCCTCCTGCAGTCTCCTCCCTCCCTGTGGTACATAGTTCTGAAGGTACCTGCACAGATGTGTCTGGGGCACCATACCACATAACTCCCCTGCAGGCCACCCAGGAGCACACATTCAGTAAAATATGACCAAGTACTAACCTGAACTATGCAGTCTGGTAACTTTTTCACATGAATATCATGTGGTCAACTGAAAGATGAAGACCCCGAAAACTCTGCTCTATGTATTGTTTTCTCATGGACAACAGTGTCTCTAGAATTGTGTTTATCATGACAACCTGAATACATCTATCTAATCATATGTTCTTTGAGCATGGCAGGTGACCAGGGAAGCAAGCTGGTACCAGGCATTGGGTGGGACTTCTGAGACAGCTCATCAAAAAAGAATGACAGGGCCAGGAGATCCCCTTGATATGCTGCACTTCTCTTTCCCGCCTAGGGTTTGGTTAGTAGAGCTGCCACTCTTGAAGCCATATTGTAAACAAGAGTCAGACACCATGGGGACAGAAAGCTAGTGCAAGGTACCAATCTTCTCAAGCAATGTACAGAGAAACTTTTGAGGAGACAGAGCTGAGCTGCAACTTGAAAATGGTAAGAATGTAAGTAAGGAAATATACAGAACTTTCCTAACGGAGTGGGGGGGGGGACCCTGAAGAAAGGCCAGAGGGCAGAGGGTGGCAGGCTGAAAAGGACATTTCTGTATCAGAGTGGGAAAGAAACTGGTTTCAAGTTGAGCCAGGGAGAGAAATACATAAAAGGGAACAGATCTGTTCAGCAGGGAAAGCAGGTTTTAAAGGAGAAATGACGGCAGTTCCCACACTTCTTCAGTGGTAGGGAGTGAATCACATGAAGGACCCTGGGTTCCCGGGACTGTGGCCAGCAGAAGGACTCATGGGTCTTGTGCTTCCTCTATGCTACTGGTCAAATGTCTGGGTCGAAAGGTCCTGGCAGACACTGGCTGGACAGCGGGTGCTTCTGAGGAAGGACTGGGTGTGGGCTGCCACAGGCCTGAGGGACAGTTCCCTAGGGATACTGCCCCCACCCTGCCACCATCCTTGCAGACAGTTGATACCTGTGAGTCCTGGCCACATTGGAAGCTCCCCTGCTTCTTGCTTTCCTGGCCTGACCTCTGCACACCTGACACCATCCCTCCAGCCTCAGCCTCCTTGCACATCAATGCCTCCCTCCCAGCCACCTGCCTCAGCCTCCTGGGAAAGTTAACTGGGTGTGTCTGTCATCTCCCTACCGAACTGCCACTCTAGCAAAGATCTATACTGTACTTCATGCACCACAGGCATACAACAGATGTAAAACTATGATTCAGTCAGCATATTAATGTAACACGGCAATCTGAACAACCACCTTTCATTGCTTCCCACCAAGATTCCGCTTAAATCCCAGAAAAGGGTGTGTCAAACACAAAAGTCTCACAGCAGAGAGGGGAGGAGAGGATACAGGTATGAGAGGAACAGAGGTGCCACACAAGGTAGCGGAACACCAGATGCACGGACATACCATGGAAACACACCACACACACACACACACACACACACACACACACACACACACACACACACCCCAGAGCAATACACTATGCCAAGTATTAGTCAGACTATTACAATTATACTATTCCACACAAGGTACTGTTCAAATCATCTATGTACTTCTTGGTTTTCTTTTTGTTTAGTCAGTCAATTCTTGAAAAAGTGACAATTTTTAATCATTGTGGATCTATTTCTCTATATAGTTCTGTCATTTTTTGTTCCAGAATCCTGAAGTTCTATTATTAGGGAATACACATGACACGCATAAGATGCACACACACACACACACATTTAGGATGAATTAGCCCTTTTAGGACCACAAACGTCCTCTTCAGTGCTGGGGATGGAACACCACAAAGTGTTCTAACTGGGCTGTGTCCCAGCCCTGAATGGCCCTTTCTCTCTGGTACTGGCCTTGACTGTTCACCTAATCACTCTCGCTTTTATCCAGTACTTACTTGGTTTAACTTTCTCTATCTTTTTTAAGTGCTTAGGTCTTTATGTACTTAAAGTTTATTTCCTATAAGCAGCATATACTTGAATTAATTAATTAATTAATTAGGTAAATGTTGATACTCTTGGCTTTCTTACCTTTACTTTTTTTTTTTCTATTTTTCTTCATTCCTCTTTTCCTCCCCTTTGGCCTTTTGTTTTTCTCTTCTTGAATGGCTCTTGGTATTCTACTTGATTTCCTTTACTGGATTCTTATCTATAGCTTTTGTTCAAATTTCTTAGAGGCTGCTCTGAAGATTACAGTATGTACCCTTACTGACACAACTGTAACAACAAGAGCTGAGCTACTGACATTCTCTGGCTCTCTTTCAAGAGTCCCTGCTAGGGTGAGCATAGAGGGTGCAGGTCCAGCCAGCAGGAACCCTAGTGCTGCCTGCACTATCTCCCTCCTTGCTCCCAGAATTCTCACAGAGCCCAGTGGGCCTGCAGGACACATTCTTAGAGCAGGGCTGTACTGTAGAAGGAGGCTCTGCAAAGCCAGCTCTCTGCTCCTGCCTTGCATGGCTATAGGGCCACACCAGAGCAAGAAAGCACTCTCCCCCTTGGCTCCTCAGCCACCTACTCCTAGTAAACCTTTTGACATATCTAACTGTATCTTGGGGTCATCTTTGCAGTCCTAAACCAACACAGTGAGATGTGTGGAGCTTGATGTCTAGCCCATACGATCTGGCTAGTACAAGAATCCAGCCTCGCAGGGGCCAGGGTTCGATCCCTGGGCTTGCTGTGCTGGCCCCACCTCCCTGGGGCAAGCTGAAGTGGCAATTGAGACTGGGTGTGTTGGCTCCTGCCTGTAATCCCCGCTCTTGGGAGGCTGTAAACAGGTGGATCACTGTAAGTCCAATCTAGTAGTGAAACCCTGACACCCTGCCCTGTATACCCTTCCCTAAAAATACAAAAAAAAAAAAAAAAAAAAAAAAAAGGAATAGCCTGAAGGTTAAATGTGAGATTCAAGAAGCCTCTTGAGCAGCTGGTGGCCCGACCCTCCTCTGCTGTGGAAAAATGGGCTCAATGGAGTTGACTGAGCAGAGTTGTAGTGCTCCAAAGACAGTGAGTTTTTGGTCTGACATAGGCTACAATGAGGTCAGGCACTGGTCAGGAAAACCTGAGAAACTTGGAACCAACCCCTCAGGATAGGAGGTCTGGGTAGAGGTCCCTGAGGACCCCAGCTCTGTAGACGCATCTCCTCACTCCCTCAAAGGGGGCTGGGACCTGAGTGACTCCAGCTGGAACTCTACATAAGAAGACACACAGTGGATTCTTCCCTCAAAGAAAAGTATGCCCTACTTCTCTCCTGGCTGCCCATGTAATAGCCAATACTAAATCCTAGCATAACTCAGATGGAGTGGTAAAGGAAGAAAATTACTCGTTGAACTGTTTTGCACTAGCGGGAAACACTGAAACCTCCTTGGGCACTAAAGTGTTTGATCAAAGACACAGAGCATTGGAACTGGACGAACAAGAATCTACTGATTTGGGGCCTTTTTATCGGAAAAGAGGTAATACAGTACCCTATTACAAACCCTATGGCTAGGATGACTCCTAGAAAACGGAAACAGTAATGATTTCTGCTGTGTAAGTGGAACTGCTCAATCTGCCCTGACAAGGAGAGAAGGAAGCTATGAGTGGGCCCAGGCTTACATGTGCTGCCGTGAGGTAGGCAGTGTCACCACAAAGCGCTGTGGTGGCTTCTTCGATGTTCTGGGACCGATGACGGGAGAGGCAGCCCAGCACTGAGCTCAGCCACAACCGTGAATCAGGATGACTCCCACCCACTGCTCTCTAGCAACTGCCATAGTGAAACAGACTTGGCTGCAGGAACAGAACACTTGAACAAGACTTGAACAGGAAGCTTTGTTCCCAAGCAGCACAGGAAATGAGGAGCAAAGAAGAAGTGGCTCAGTTTGCTGTTCAAACTGATAGCATTCTCTAGGGAAGATAGGCTGGGGGACTAGGGAGGGTGCTGCATGGTACCCATAATCACAGACATTAAGAATGGACACAGCACAAAGGGTAAAGGTTTTCCCAAGACAAAGACAAGTCATGATCTCTCACTGAGTGCCCTGACCAAAGCCCAATGATGGAAGGGTGAGTGAGGAAGGAATCCTAGCCGAACTGTTACGATGACATTCTCCCCTTTCCAAGGGCACTGTTAGGGCTTGTGTGTAGGTACCCCCACAAAGCCTGATGCAGTCACAGTGTAATTTCTAGAGGTTGTGATCCACTGCTGAGATTAGGGGTGCGAATGTGATGCCAGCCTGAAAACACAACATAAGGAAGGGAGAAACTTGCTCTCTGCTGCTATTCCATCCTTTTGCTGTTTTCTGCCATCATGAACTGTTGTCCTCCATGTGCCACTGTGCCATGGAGCCAGCTCAGTATGGACTGAAATCTCCACAAATTGTGAGCTAAATAAAACTTTCCTTTCTTGGTTTTGGGTTTCAGGTTTTTTTTTTTTTTTTTGCTGGCTGAGACTGCCTTCAGGGCAGGTTCATGCTCCATGTGGGGGTGGGGATCAAGCCACAGTCCCCAGAGCCTGAGTTTGCCAAATCATCTGCTTTAACCAACTGAGCTACCTGGCAAGCCCCTGGTGTCAGGTACTTTGTCCCAGCAATGAGAGAAAAGTAACCAAGATGGGGACATATGGCCATTTATCTTGGAAATGTATATTGGGGAAAATTAACCATGACACTTATTTAGGAATGTTGGGAATGGGATCTGTGTGGATACTCAGAGACCCAAAGCATCATGGTGGCTTCCCTATTAGAGCAGACTTCCAAGGCCCAGAGAAGAAATGGAGTCCTGAATAAAGGACAGCACTAAGGAGTCTGCTGATTCTGTGACTCTCGGTGACAGCTCTGGCTCTCAAGTGTAGAAGGGATGCATCAAGCACGTAGACCTCCATCACCTGATTAATAAATAAAAAGATTTAATTTCCTTCACAGGATGCTACTTGGTAAGAAAGGAGCATGGATATATGGTGCACTGTCTTAAAAACATGCTAGATAAGCCACACACAAAGGATGATCTATTATGTGAGGCCACTGATACAAAATGTCCACAACACAAATCTAAGAGACAGAGTGCAGTTTCCTGGGAAAGGGAAACATATTGGTGGTGGGTGGTGGAAGATGAGGTTTCTTTATCAGGTGATGAAATGTTGTACAATTTATTTTAGTGATGGTGCACAAATCTTTGATTTTATTAAAATATTGAACTGTACATGTTTAATGGGTGAATTATACAATTTATGTATTATATCTTAATAAGACTGTTTTGAAAACAAGCAAAAGCACTGCAATCCAGTGGGATATCAGATTAGTGACATCACCCGAGGCCCAGAGGATACAAGTAGGGTCCATTTTATCTACCATATAAGCAAGCTCAACCACGTCACAGCCTGATGCCTGCTGGTTCCTGGACAAAGCTGTGGTTCCCTGGGACACTCGCTGTGTTCCTGAGATGGTTTACTGCAGACTTGAACCTCTAACTCCACAGAAGCCAAAACTGCAGGGATAGAAAGCATGAAGTTTCCCAGGGGGGTACCAGTAAAAACAGCAAACCGAGCCACTTCTGCTTCTTTACTCCTCATTTTGTGTGTTGTTTGGGAACAAAGCTTCTTCATGTTCAAGTCTTGATTTAATGGATCAGAAACAACACCCCAAGAACAGTGTCCCATGATTGCAGAGGGCTGGTTCAACTTGCTGCTCAGCCATGTCCTTCTCAGACCATTCCAGAGCTCATGAGGCTCTTCCTCCAGACAGTGGGCCAGTATGTGACCCATAGAGATGCTGTGTCACAGAGTATTCCATATCGCTATCCACCAGGGCCCTGGAAGGATGAATTATTGAGCAGATTTCCATCCCTGTGGATCATACCTTCTGAAGCCCCCCCAGCAAAGGAGACACATTCCTACAGACTCTCTCCCTGGGGGTCAAATTACCTGCCTTTCAGAAGGGAAAGGACTTGATTTAATGAACTTAGAGTTTAGACAATAAAGATTAATAATGTTGAGGATTTTTTTTTTTTTTTTAATAGATTCTGTCTGGTGTTGCTATCAGGGTATTGCTGGCTTTACCAATAAACTGTGACATGCTCCTTTCTTTTCTATTTTTGATATGGCATTGTGTACAACTTAAATTATTTTTCCTTAAATGCATGGCAAAACTCAACTATAGAATTATCTGAACTTAAGGTATTCTTGATTTTTTAACTTTAAATTCAATTTCATTAAGAGTTATAGGGCTATTCACATAATCTATTTCCTTTTAAGTGAGCTGTGGAGGTAGGTGTCTTTATTTCATTTCTCTAGGTTAATGAATTTATGGGGACAGAGTTGTTCATCCTATACCCCTTATTATTCATTTATGTCTGCAATTTCAGTAATGATGCTACTTTCTATTTCTTATGATGAAAGCTTTGCTAAGTGATTAAGGAACTTTCTTTTTTTTTTTTTCTAACAAAAACATTTAATGCAGGGCTGGGAAGATAGCACCGTGGTACAAGTGCCTGCCTGGCAAGTGTAAGGCTGTGAGTTAGGACCCTGGTCCTGCCAAAAAAATAAATAAAAAATTTTTAAAAATTAATGCTACATATTTCCATATGGAAATTGCATTGGCTATAACCTACATATTTTGATTTTGTATTTTTGTTTCATTCTACTAAAATATTTTCTAATTCTTGAGAATTTTTATTTGACCCATGAATTACTTAAAAGTATACTAGCTTTCAAATATTTAGGCTGGGGCTAGTGGCATATGCCTGTAATCTCAGCACTTGGTAGGCTGAGACAGGAGGATTACTATAAATTTGAGGTCAGCCTGGGCTACACAGTGAAATCTCATCTCAAAAAGACAAAAATCAAAACAACTATAATCTATATTAGAGAACACTATGCTAGAGTGATAGTATCACTAAGCTTCTCTTCTGGAGGGTTAAGAACCTAAGTTCGCAGACGAAAAATGAAAGAAAAAAAAGAGCTACAAGTTTAGCCAATATTTTGGTTCAAGCCCTTCAAGGACAGTGAGGATTCAGGACATAAAGAGACCCTGTACTGCAACATTCTATAACTCAGTGTGTCCTAAATTTTCTGTTCAAGGAGATTATGGGGCCACTCATCCAGCTGGCTGACACTGACAAAAGTTCTGGAAAGCACTGTACATGGTTTCAAGGTAAATTGTGAGGGAATTTGACTGACCTTGTCAGTTATAAAATTTACATGTTTTGTTTTACAGATCTTGCTTCATCTTGGCCTTAACCACCCAGCAGAAAAGTTTAACCATGAGATATAAAAAGCCAGATTAGTATGCTGAGTTGTAAAAGGCTCAAGTCAATACTGTGCTCAGAACTATGCTCAGAACAGTATGACACTGTCAGTTCTGCCTTTCTCTTAGTTCAATGAGAAGAAATATTTGTAGTGTTCAGAAGTTATCATGCCTGCATCTTGTATTCTGAACAACTACTATGAAGACAACAATATGTGCTGTAAAAAAAAATAAATAACAACAACCTACAACAGATAGTTTTGTTTTTTTTTTTTTTCTTTAAACACAGCTTTCTGTTATTGATTCCTACTTTAATTCTAGTAGTGTTAGAGACTATAATTTTTCTGATTTCTATTCTTTAAAAACTTCAAGGTTTAGGGGCTGGGGAGATAGCTCCAAGGCACAAGCGCCTGCTGGGCAAGTGCAAGGTTGTGAGTTTGAACCCTGGTCCTGCAAAAAAACAAAACAACAAAAAAAAAAAACTTCAAGGTTTGGCTTTTGGCTAGAGTACTCTGCACAGTAAATATACTTACACCTGAAAGGATAACATTCAGTTTTATTGGAAGGAGAATGTACAGATATCAATTGGATACAGATACCAATAAAATCAGTAGTGTTATAAGGACTTCAGTATCTTCACTGAATTTTACTTTACTTTTTTAGTTTGTTTGTTTAGGGAAGGGCCTATGGGTGTTTAGGGTCTCACTGCTAGATCAGATTCATAGTGATTTGCCTGTTTACAGCCTCCCAAAGCTGGGCGCACAAGTGTGCGCCATTGCCGTCTCAGAGTGCCGCCATGTGGGGCCGGCACAGCAGGCCCAGGCATCAAATCCCAGGCCCCTGCGCCTGTTTGCAGGCACTTTAATCCACTGAACTATTTGGCTGGCTCTCTTCACTGAATTTTAGTCTACTTGTTCTACCAATTGCTGAGAAAGAGAAGAGTTTTGAACAATCCAAGCATAATCATATATTTGCGTATTTTTTCTTTTTATTCTATCAGCTATTGCTTTGTGTATCTTGAAACTTCATTGTTAAGTATATACAAATTAAATTACGATTTTATTTGAGGGATTGATCCTTCTTACCCTTTGGGAAACCTTTATCCCTCATAAGCCTCCTTAGTGTGAAACCTATTTTAATTTTAATATAAACATTTCAATTTCTTTTGACTGCTTTTTGCAACAGTATGTCTTTGTATCTTTTTACTTTAACCTAGGCAGGTATTTTATTTTATCTATGTTATCATTTTACCTAGTTTATTCCTTTCTTCCAGATTTTTGAGATATAATTATCAATTAGATATAATTTGATTTAATGGACCAACAGTAGCTCATAGTATATACATGATCTGGTATGTGAAATAATTACCACAATAAAATGAACATACCTGCTACTGCACAGCTAACCATTTTATATGCATATGTGCGGACATGTAAAGCCCACTCTTTTTTTTTTTTTTCCAGTAGAGGGGATTGAACTCAGGATACTGAGCTATCTCCCTGGCCCTAAAATCCACTCTTAACAAATTTCAACCAAACAATACTGAACTGTAGCTATCACCTCAAGGTTACACATTAGATTCCCCAAAATGCTTTCCTCTTACATCTGGTATCCTGGTTCTTCCTACTACTGTTCTGCCAGTTCCCTCACTGCTTGCCCCACAGCTTTCTAGCTAGTTAAGTTCAGTACCGTGTTATAAATGGCCAAAACTGATCATGTAGGGTTTTTTAGCCTCTTGAAAAAATAGCAATAGCTGAACACCTCTAACATAATAAACAATAAAAACCTAAACTTTTAGTAGAGACATGTATTAAAATTGACAAGATAAATATTAATCCATTACTAGTTTGACTATTTGATGTAGGCAAATCAAAGATAACAAAAAAGAAAAAAGGAAGGCTATTCAAAGAAAACTTGAACACACTGACGAGACATATTCTGAGTGAAATGCAGTAAGATAGGTAACAGTAACTCTAAATAAACTAAAATCTCAACCGTTTAGAAGGACTTTGAAGTTCTCTAACTGCATACACACTTGTCAGAGCAGCAACGAAACCAGCTACCACCAATCCTTGAGTTTATTCTGGTGAATAATTAAAACTGAAATCAGATCCAATTTTCTCTATGTGACCATCCAGTTGACTGAGAGTCATTTTCACAAGAGTCCAGTTTCCAGACTGACTTCAAATGCTGTCTCAAATGGGCCAGCCAGGTAGCTCGGCAGATTAAAGTACCTGCTTAGGCAAAGCGCTGGGACGCCTGGCACCACATGCAGTGCTGAGACGGTGACTGAGGCTGGGTGTGGTGGTGCACACGTGTAATCCCAGCCCTCGGGAGGCTGAAAACTGGAGGGTCACTAGGAGTCCAATCTGTGTAGTGAGGCCCTGTAGACCCTGCACTAAATACATGAAAGAAAGAAAGACAGAAAGAAAAGAAAAAGAAAAAGAAAAAAAGAAATGCTGTCTCTATGCTGTGCTAACCAGAATACAAAGCAGATGATCCTCTAACCAAACCACAGCTATATTTGTGCTGACAACTGGCCTGGCTTCTACAATGGTTTCCCTTTGTTAAAACTGAACAAGTCAAACCAAACAGCAACCTTCAAATGTAGAACACAGCTGAGTGGCTACTTTCCTCTGGAGTGAGATCAGGTGTGGTGCTCCCAGAGAGTGGAACAGGCCAGGAGCTGGAGCGAGGGACCATGGATATGAGCTGGGAGGGCATGTGAGCAGGGTGCCAAGGAAGCAGAAACCAAAGTTTCTGAAGGTGGACAAAGTTCTTAGGTAGGCAAAGAAAGAAAGCAGCCAACAGCTAAAGAAGAAAACACTGCCAAGAAAAAATGTTCTACGGTCCAGGGGAGAGGGGCATGTAGGCTCCGATAGCTCTGAGAGACACTGTTTGAAGGCCTTCCTCGAGAAGCCCACAGCAACCGTGACCACACAACTGCTAGGTGACCCAGTGAGGAAGGCAGGTGGGACAGTCAAGAGAAGGTGCCTGAGCAAGATGCACCACACACTGTGAGGCACCACAGCTCCGGCCTGGGCCAGACTGTTCAATAAATGATTGTGAGACACAAATATCACATCCTATCTGAAAAGAGAAGCCAACCTGCTAAATTAGAACACGACTATTTTACCTCTCTAAATCAGAGGCAACCTATGGCACATGGGCTAGCTGTATCACTAGAGGCTCTAAAATTCCCCATTACTGTTCTCAATCAGTTTTGTGTATTAGAATGAGATACTTCTACACTCCTTAGCTCTTTCCATTACTTTCCATTGGCTCTCATAAGATTGACAGTTCCAGGACCCTATGTGATGGAAACATCTAACTTTAATTCTCAACAATTTTAAAAGCTCTATGCAAATTCTAAGACACATTTAAGCATTATACATGAGAACTTACAACTCTAACGTACAAAGAAAAAATAGATTTCTTAGGGCTGGTGGGATAGTTCAGCAGACTAAGCACCTGCTTAGGCAAGTGCATGGATTGGGGTTTGATCCCCCACTGTCACGCCAGCCCAGCTGAGCAGGTGACCGAGTCCAGGCATGGCGGCCTATGCCTGTAATCCCAGCACTGGGGAGGCTGAAAGCAGGAGGATCACTATGAGTCTAAGCAGCATAGTGAGACTCTGTAACAAATACATAATAATAATAATAATAATAATATAATAAAAGGTTTTCTTTGTTTTGTTTTAATAAACTAAAATACACACTTACTCTGAATAGTATTTCTTCATTCCACTTTGGATTCAAAGACTAAAAAATAAACAGAGTATAATTAATTTGTAAATGTTTTGTCATGTCAAAATACAAAAAGTCTATTAAAATTATTTTGAATATTGATAAATCTAACCTTTTTAATGGTTTTTGTTTGCACACTTGTAAAAACTCCATTCATTGGGTCATATAAGGACACTCTCACATAAGGATCACTGTTAAAATTCAGAAAAAGGAAATGTTTATTGTGGCATGGCCAAACCTCAGATTACCAAAACTGCTATCAGAGTTATAGAATTTTCCCCAATAACAAACACAATCAATTAAAAACAAACAAACAAACAAACACAATTACTTCCATGCCTGGGGATATAGCTCAGTGGCATAGGTACCTGCCTGGCAAGCTCAAGTTCCCGGTACTACAAAAACAAAAATGAAAAGCAAAAAAGATTATAAATGCAATTACTTCCCACACTTAAAACATCAAGGTTGTATACAAAAGGCAAGCAACTATGCTTTTACATCTTATGCAAAAGTTTAAATATTCTGTTAGTAAACAATTAGAGGGAATAACCTTTTAATCACAAGACTGATGACATCAGCTTTTTAAATATTTGAAATTTTGTTTTTATTTTATTATGTGCTTTTTCTTTTTTAAGTTAAGATTCAGTGATTCTAAGAGTAATCTTTTGCTTTTTTATTTTTTATTTTATTTATTTATTTATTTTCTTGTTTCAGAACCTTTATTTGTTTATTCCTTCATTTTTATGGCTAGCTCAGCCGGCCCCGAGGGCTGGGCTGGTGCAGCATGTGGTGCCGGGGATTGAACCGCGGTCCCTGAAGCCGCCCAAGCTTTCCCAAGCAGGGGCTTTAGACCACTGAGCCATCCTGCTGGGCCCCGCTTTTTTATTTTTTAAAGAGAATAAAAATAGTAAAAAAACATTAGAAATGATACAGAATTTCACTAAACAAAACAGGAATTCAACAATAGCTATTATATTGCATATTGCTGTCTTCAAATCAGTTGCTCAGATTACGAGATATAAGCATGCACAAATGATCAAACATTATAAAAAATTTAAAAGGAGAAAAGAAAAATGAAAAAAATTTAAGTATGAACTGCTCCACAGGCCAGCAGAAATGAGCAATATAATTATCTAAGCTATCCTGTGTATACTTCTTTTACCCTTCCTTCTTTGCCTCATCCTAGTTGTTCCTTCCCTTTGATCGGTTTCTTTCCCTTTCACAGTATCTGTTGTACCTTTCAGACTTTATTTACTCTTTCAGGTTCATACACTAAGGAGACGATATGATGTTTACACATGTGGGTGTGATTTATGTCACTTATCAGTATGGTCTCTAGCTGCATCCACTTACCTATAAAAGCAGGGATAGCTATTTTGGTTGCTCCCAAATCTCTGTGTTGATCAGCACCCGTCCTTTCTACTGCAGGGACTGGGTCCTCCTCCTGACTATGGCCAGGCCCCTTGTCTGGCATGGAATTCCCACCTCTGGAGCTTGGCCTCAGCATCCTGTCAGCTTTCCTAGGCATTGAACTGTTTCTAAATTCATCCTCCTTGGCTCTGCCTTGCTCCTCCAGCAAAGCAGCACACTTTCCTTCTGTCCTTCTCAAATTTGACAAGCAAATACTCTGGAACAAGAAGGCTCACACAGCCAATTAACTGTCCCAGGCCATGAAGGGAACAGGTACTATATGAGCTCTCTGTATGCCAACAGGTGGCATTCTTCCCTGTCTTTGTGCAGGTGAAACAGATTAGATGGAAGAGTTGGTGCATGCCCATACACATACACAGCTTACCTCCCTTTCCTTATTTCTAAGCTCACCAGTCTGGCTTCTGTCCCTCGCACTCATTTCCTTTGAAAATAAATAGTCATCAATCTTGCTAAAGCAGTGAACATGCTTCAAGCACTCATATCCTTGGCTCTGCATGTTTGACACTACTGGCCTTTTTCTCTTTGAAATACTCGTGTCCATTTAGCTTTCACAACACAGCTCTCTTTCCAGTCCCCTCGCTCCACGCTCATTTTTCCCCAGTCTTTTTCTCAGGCTCCTCTTGTACCCCATGCCAGACACATACTGCCACTCCCTCAGCAGCTTCCTGCCCCTGCTCTCTACAGCTTCTCTTTCCAATCTCCTCCATGTTTTTTTTTTAAATACAACTAACCATATACCATCAAACATAATTACAAAATGTAAATGTGTCATTATGTCAACCGCTCAGTTAGACATTTTCACTTTGAGAGTCTAGACATTAAGACCTTTTCCATGTTTAACTACCTTTAAAAAATATTACTGTTGTCTTCTGAGAGTTCTTTATACAATGTGGATTAAAGGCCTCTGTCAAATACATGCTTGTTTTTATTATGATAGAGCCACTTAACACGAGATCTACCCCCTTGGACATTTAGTGTAAAACAGCACAATCACTAGAGGTACAAAGCTGTACAGACCCATAGAGTGTATTCAACGTGTTTGACAAAAGCTTTATGCCAGTGCGTTACTGTAACCCACATTTCCCCTGCTTCCAGCCCATTCTTTGACTATGAATTTGATGATTTTACATTCTTTTTTTTCTCCCCCCAGAACTGGGGATCGAACTCAGAACCTTGCACTTGCCAGGCAGGCATTTGTACCACTGTGCTATCTTCCCGGCAACCCCTACATTCTTTTTTTTTTTTTTTTTTTTGTCTTTTTGAGACAGGGTATCCCTATGCAGTTCAAGCTGGTCTTGAGCTCACTTTTGTAGCCCAGGCTGGTCTCAAACTCACACCAATCCTCCTGCCTCAGCCTCCCAAATGCTGGGATTACAGGCGTGCACCACCACGCCCGGCCCCTACATTCTTCAGTATCTGTCTTTCTGTGACTGGCTTCTTTTTCCCTTAGCATGATGCAAAGCCTATGCATGTTGTCCCAAGTTGCAGAATGTCCTTTTTTAAGGATGAACAGTATTTCAATGCATGTATACAAACTCTACCTATTCATCTGTAAATGGGCATTTATGTTGTTTCCAGATACACATTTGCAAATCCATGCTGCTATGCTTTTATTCAGATATTCTCCCAAAGCTTCATGCAATCATAGTGGAGCTTTTTAAGAGGTGGCTGGATCTAGAGTGTGACATTGGAATTGATTCACGATACAATGCTAGGTTTAAGGGCACCAGGATTAAGGGTGTGAGTGCTACTGTAAGTAGCCCAGGTAAGATATAAGGGGTAGAAAGAGTTGTGGCCATCCCTTGTTGCTTTGCTACCTTTGGCCTGCCATAAACTGTTTCTCTTCTGCTATGTCTGCCTGTCAGCCACCCTGATTGAAGCCAGTCAATGATGGACTGAGACCTATATGAATTGTGAGAGAAATAAAACTTTCTTCTTTTAACTTTGGGTATTGGGTATTTTGTCTCAGCAACAAGAAAAGAAAGATATCCTCTAATCTGGGGTTTACTATTTTCTTAACTGTGTCTTTCAAAAAAGTTTTAAATTCCAGTGTAGTTTATTTTAAAACTTTTTATAGCTCATGCCTGTGAAACAATTCTTAAGAAATCTTTGTACAATTTAGTAAAACAAAGGTTTTCCCCTAGGGGTTCTTGTAGAAGTTTTATAGTTTCAGCTCCCACTCTCTGTGTGGTACCTATGTAGGCGAAGGCTTGCTTCGTTCTACCCAGAACAGCAGTTCCAATACCACATTCTCAGAAGACCAATACCTTTCCTCTTCAAAGACCTCAGCATTTGTATTATTCAGCCTTTTCACAGGTGGGATATACACAACTTCAAGAAGGCAGGGTTCATTTTTGCCCCCAGCTCCAGCGGGTTCAGTCCATTGTAAGGTAGCCCCAAAGAAAAAACGTAGAAGGCATGGTGGAGGCCACTGCGCACCTTATGGTGACTGGAGACAGAGCAGGGAACAGCACCAGTGGGGAAGGGAATACACTGCTACTTTCTCCACACCACCCTGCCTGTTCTCCAGTTTCTCTTTCCAATCTCACCCATGTTTTCTTTTTTATAACTAACCATATACCATCAAACAAAATTAGAAAATGTAAATCTGTGTCCTTATCTCAACCACCCTGTTAGATATTTTCACTTTAATAGTCTAGATACAGCGTCTCCAGGCCACACCTCCACAACTTACCTCGGTCGTTCTCAAACCAGTCAAATTGACAAGCCAGCTAAAGTGTCATAGAATTTTTGTCGAAAAGCCACTGATCAGCTATGTATACACGTGTGCACGCACGTATTCATAGGCACTTTCTCACGCTGTTCTGCTGCGGTACCGTCTGTCTGGATTACAACAGCCACACAACAAGTCTTGAAAGTAGGTATTGTAAGTCTTTCAATCTTACCTTTTTTGAAATTGTTTTGGTTATTCTATGTGCTTTCACTTTACACGTAAGTATTGGAACCAGTCAGTATTATGTTTTAATGAAATTCTTATTTCTTGCATTATTTTGGTGGCTTATCCATATATTAAATACATGCCCTTAAATTTTTGT
>PVJA010017719.1:15708-41238 GCA_004027025.1 Myocastor coypus | reverse complement strand
TAGGTGAACACTAAGAAGTTACAATATATTTCCAAGTCAAATGTGTTTAAAAAAAATCAATACGTATGTTTGGGTTATGTAACATTTACAAAAATTTCAAGACCCAATGAAATTGGGGAAAATACATACATGCATAAATACCTACATACATCTCCAACAAAGATATATTTGATGGAAAACAAACACGTGAGCAGATTTTCAACATTTTGAGCCTTTTGGGAAATGAAAATTGAAACTACAAATACATTATCATTACATAAGTAGAGGAATGCCTAACTTTAGAATGAATGAGTTTACCAGCTGTTAGCAAGGATGCTGAGAACTGGACCACTTTTATGTTATTTATACTAATGTAAAAAGACCACAATTTTTTAAAGAAAAAACCTTTTGTCAGTTTCTTAAAAAGTTATAGATAGCTCTATTATGTAACATGACCTTTCCACTCTATACTTACTTGAAGAAAATAAGCCCATGTACAAAGACATGTACACAGCATTCACAAAAGCTTTCTTTAATATCTAAGGTCAGTATACAATTCAAGCATTCTTCAAAGAGATTTTCAAGTAAAAATCAGCCACTATCAATACCTACAATCCTGAGATAGGGACCATGCAGCTGTTAATGGGGGTGAGTTTTACCAACAAACAACAACTTTGATGGAACTCTAACGAATTAGGCTAAATTTAAAAGAATCCCAAAGATTATTTAATGTATGATCCTCACTTGCACATATTTATAGATAATGCAAGGTGATGAATACTGGCTGACAGTAGATCAATGTTTAAATGAACTCAGCTTACATGGGGAAATCAATATAAAATGCCATGAGGAGATCCTCAAGAATGTTGTCGTATTATGATTGTAGTAATGATTGCATGGATGTATTGCTACATCAGAGGGTCATAAATTGTATTTTTAACAAGTACAAAATGTATGCATGTATCATATAAGAAATCTTACCTTTCTAAAAAGCTGTTTTAAAAAAGCCAGTAGATGTAGCTTGGGCCATTGTACAGAAGTTTAGTATGATTTACAAAAATTCTTATTGTTTCCAAATCTTCTTATATTTTATCTTAGCTATTCTTAAAGATATGTGCTCCAAAACTAATGATTGACTAAAAACAAAGTTTAAATATTTTTTCTTCAAGTTCCAGAAATGAATCTTTCTAAGAGGAAAGATTTCATTTTACTTTTTAAAGTGTGGGCCACTCCTCTGAATAGAGCAACAATTCCCAGTATATCCCACATTGCTGGTTTTATTTTCTTTTCTGTAATACTAAATTTTTGATAAGTAAAGATTTGTTAGGCTTGCTACTAGTTTGTTAAAATTTATTTACACGTCACAATTTCAGCCTTAAGATGGCAGGGAAGGCTGAATGTTTCTCCTAAATTATTTATGAAATTGTGTTCGCTTTCTGTTCTCTGTCTCTGCTGAGCAGGGTTATGGACGAAAATGCCCTCAGCGGGAAGGCTGTTCTTGGCCGTGGATCCAAGCCAAGAGAGTTTCTGTGAGCAGGCGGGGCGGCCTTTGATTCTTACTATTCCCTTGTCAGAGTTTCAGTGATAAAATGTTCTGATGCTTCTCATGAAACTCTGGCTCCCTTAAATAAATATTTTTCTCCTCCAATAAGGAAAGGAGTTCCTTTTGACCACTAGGAAAGGACATTTAGGTTGGCCTCCTTTTATTCCATTTTCCTTCTTCTCCGGAAGTTCCAGTGTATCAGTTTACCAAAGAAATCGTCCTGGGCATCTGTTCGTGGCCAGCCTTGTAATACTACGGGTGATAAATTTCCAGGTGCAAGGAGAGTGAAATGTGGAAGACACTTGACTTAGGGCTAAATGTAAAGAGGCGCCCAAATGCACAGCAACGAAGATAAATATCATTTATTGCAACAACTTAAAGAAGTCTGAGTGGTGCATTTGGTGATGGAAGAACTAACATTTCTATTAAAAACAGGACAAGGATGTCACTGTCACCCACAGTAGTCGTGAATGGGAGTGCAGAAAGCCACTTCCAGAGACTTCCAAGCCCTGTCTCGCTGTTCATTTGAAACCGCAGCCAGCTGCTTGTGGCAGGAACTCTTGGGAGAGCGGCATGCGGTCCTGAGGCCAGGCAGGGCTGCTTCCTTGTTCCAGTTTCCTGCATGACCTAGCATAGGCCGTAATCTGTACAATGATTTCACACTTTTTATTGTCTCCAAAAGATTCAACAGGTTATGAAAGGAAAAACACATGACTGGAGAAAGGAGACAAATAAACTCTCACCCCTGCTGCCTATTTATGCACGAGAGAGGGAGAACCTTCTTTGGAGGGCGTGGAGCTCCTCTTGATGTTGGTGTTTCCAGCATTACCTTTTTTGATTTTTTTTTAAAGAAACAATAGGGAGTTTTCCAGGTAGCTCCTTTGGCGAAAGCACATGATTTGGCAAAATCTCTCAGGTCCAGGGGACTGCGGTTCAATCCCCAGCCCCACATGAAGCAGGAGATCTGCCCTTAAAGCAGCCTGGGAGGTGGGTGTAAACATAAAATTCAGAGTAAGACAGTAGGAGACCAACAATGTTTATACTCCACTGAATAAGTCAAATGATTTACCTTTTTTTCAATAGAGTAAATTTTCTAAAATACTTTATAGGTAATGTAGATTCTTAAAGCTAATTTTTTATGTCTGTTAGTTCACATAGGCCTTTTCTAAATGGAAGTTATAATTTGGGATATAATTATGTCTTACTAATGTAGAGAATTTAAGGGGGTACTTTCTTAACTTCCAGGTATTCAGGAAGTATATGACAGAAGGAAGGTTAAGAGAGTGACCTATAATGTCATGTAGTTCAAATACTGTCTCAGCTTTGCCAAATGCTAGCTGCTGTGTATCTTTGGAAATTCAGCCTCATATATTTCCATTTTATCATGGCAGAGGGTTGTTACAAAAAACCAGTGATATAGGCTTATCACCGACCACAATTCTAAGTACACAGCAGCATTTAAGATATAGCAGCTGTTGCTGTTATTAATGTTTATTTTGATAGGGACACAGATAAGAAGATTCCAGAAATGTCATCGCATCCAAGTGACTTCCCAAAAGTGGCCAGAGAATGCTGCTTCCCTCTGTGGACCTGTAGATGTGTCTTAGGTTCTGCTAAAGAATAATGGTAGAATTTTCATGCACTACCAGGTGATGGGCAAGCCAAATGAAAGATGAAATTCCAGAACAGTTTTGCTTGTCTGAACATGGCGGCGCCACGCATAATAAGGGGGGACTTGAGCTCACACTGCTGTTCAGGGGCTGTAGGAAAAGCTTGTGTGGAAGGGTGTACAGCCAGGGAGAAGAACCTAGAGGTATTCATTTCAGGATTTTCATCCTTCTACTGTGGGTATTATTATTATTATTACGTGGAAGGTGTCCTACAAGCTGATAAACTAAATTTGTTTCTGATCGGGGAAATCAAGATAGCACAATGCCTTAGGACTGAGTGAGGAGATAACTTTGAGAAGTTTTTATATTTTACTATTTAATTTAGTACTTAGTAATTTTAATTTGTCATGGGTAAATAACATATTCCTTTCAGGAATAAACTACTCCTTTACAACTGAGACTTTTTAGAATGAACATCAACAAGGTCATTTTATTAAGAGAGGGAAGAAATGGTAATACTAGACTATACATACGTTATTTTTAAAATCTAAATTTGATTTGATTTTCTATTTGTGGGTACCCAGAATCTCGCTTAGAACCTTGTCCTTATCGGGCTGGCCCTAAGCTGCTGAGCTAACCCAACCTTTACAATCCAGATTTCTAAATAACTTGTTCCACAATTTTACCCTAAATGGAAGAGTCATTTATCAGCAAAGGGAATAGATTATGAATTTTCAGTATGGAAACAATAGGTGAAGTATTGATAGATCTTCTTTTCTTTTTCCCCTATCTGCTATTCCCCTATTAATCACAGAAGTGATTAATCAGCTAGCTCAAAACCACCTTCAGCAGAGCCAGAATATAAGAATTTATATTTAGCACTACGATTTTCAGGGATACAAATTTTGGTTGTCATCATATTACATAAGAATATTAAAATAAAAGGAGTGAAAAGGTAGTAGCTTTGGAAAATGTTAAGTAATTCCATGTTTCCGAATAAATGAGGTTTGGTTATATGTAGGAAAAGCATATTGGGCTCTTTGCTCATCTTTTCTCATAGAAATCGTGTAATCTTATACAACCAAAGAAAAATTTCATTTTATCAGCCACAAGCCTCTGTGGAAGTTCAGCTCTGTTTCAGATTATATCAGTTTCTGTAATTGATTTGTGTGACTTTTGTGGTAGACCATATATGTTATATAAATATATTTATTTTATTTTATTTTATTTATTTATTTATTTATTTATTTATTTATTGCCTTTTTGAGACAGGGTCTCGCTATGCAGTTCAGGCTGGCCTTGAGCTCACTTTTGTAGCCCAGGCTGGTCTCGAACTCACACCGATCCTCCTGCCTCAGCCTCCCGAGTGCTGGGATATAAATGTATTTTAGAATGTCTATTACATTTGTTTGATGCTAAGTATGAATCATAACCATAAAAAGGAGAGTGTTTTAGATGAATACCGTCAGGAAACACTGGTGTTTCAGATGCACCAAAATGACTAAATACATTATTTTAGAAAATACATTGAAATTTCAGGGCTGTGGTTTTTCAATAAGACTGTGGCCTACAGAAAACATAACATTGGAAATGGTGTAGCAGGGGCTTCTGCCGGCGCCCAGGGAGTGCCAGCGCAGGACTCTGGGCCTGAGCCCAGTTGTAGCAGCTTGATGTGAAAACAGCACATGTCCAGTGAGGCAAGTCCTAAGGAAACCTGCAGAGCTCCTTTTCATTGACTCCAGCTTTTATTCTTTTTAGTAGTTGTAGACATCACACGGAGAGGATTTCCTTTTCACTTGTTCTCATTCCGTTGAGATTACCCATTATAAAAATTATGGAAGTGTAGAGGAAGTCAGAACTCTTTGTCGCTGCCTCTGGAGGTCTGTGCCATTAACATAGGGTGCGGTCGCAGTTCTCTTCAATAACACTCAAGGCAGAAGAGAGATTCTGGGCAGAACATGCAGTTACAGTTACACAAAGATAAAGTGGCTCAATCTATTTGACCCTTCCAGGGGTGCTGCCGCTCAGTGGAAACTGGAAAGTGTGGTTTTCTGAGGCTTAAGAAGTCCCCTGACAGGCTCTGGCCAAGGCTCTGGCCAATGCCCACAGGCAGGCTTCAGGCTATTTGGGTTCACAGAACGCAGGAAACTTAGTTCCAGTTTTCTGAAGCACACAGTGAGCAAGAAAGAACCGCTTTCCCTTTCAAGTGACAACACTAACTAACCAGCCTCCGATTTGAAGAGGGCATCCACTACGCAACTGAACTGAACATGGTCCGCGCCCGTACACTAACACAGAAATTTCCCCTGGATGACAAGAGCTACAGAGCGATTTTCCAGGCTAGACAGTGTGCATAGTTACTGCCTCTTTTCCTCAAAAATAATTACATGAGGGAGAGGTTACCTTTCTTTTGAGTCCATGAAAAAATATTCTGTACAAATTTAAAACATTTCCATGTAATCATAAGGCTGGCTTCAGGACACCTGTAGTTTAGAATAGAGATTTATTCAATTCCAACTTTAAAATTCTTCTACCATGTTTCACTGTCATTCATTTCTTCCTCTTACAAAATACTTATTTTAAATCAGAACAGATGATACAGTCAGTTTTTGTGCTAATATCCCACTGGTTTGTATAAAAGGAAGAACAGTATTGAAATATAAGTAATTTCTCATCATATCTAAATACATAGACAAAACAAAAATTTTAAGTGTTTATTTCAATGCAGTGGAAAGTTTAAAGCCTTTCACTAGTAGAATAAGAAGCTTTGGAATTCTTCCATTTGGAAGTATTCAAAATTGTACTTTCCTGGGGTCTAAAACCTGAGCTACATCCATGTGGACAAAAAAAACAAAAACAAAAAACAAACAAATAAAACCTCATCATTGTCAGCCATTAAGTTAGGAAAATACCAACAGTAAAAGCATAGTATGATCAGAGCTATTTGCTGAAAAATAACTGTCACCCTCTTTTTAAAAATCCATATTTTAGTAAGTGAAATAAATTACCCAAACTGGAGAACTTTTCAACAAAAACAAAGATAGGGGCATATCTAATGAACATGCTGTGTCAACCCCAAAGCTATCGTTGTATCATCTTCACTATCTTCTGTTTGTATAGTTATGTTATGAGTCTGTAAATTATGAAACAAGTATTTTAAGAGCTAATTCATTCTTTTTTCATATGCTTTTGGCACAGGGTCTACAGTGTCTACAGGGTTTCACTACACAGATTGGACTTACAGAATTCTTCTAGTTTTCAGTCTCCTAAAGGCTGGGATTATAGACACACACCACCATGCTGAGTCTTATTTCCCATCTCAGCATGCCCCTAGTGGTGGGACTGGCCTGGTACTCCAGGGATTGAACCCTAGCCACTGCATTCTGCCTAAGCAGGCAATTTAGTCTGTTGAGCTATCTGGCGGGCCCTGAGACAACTCATACTTAAGACTTGTATAGTCTCAATTTATCTTATGAAATGCATAATGTCCTCCTACCTCTCTGATGTCTTAGAAATGATACTGATAATTTTGTATGTATGATTAGCATAATAGAAATATCTGAAATGAAAAGAATTGCAGCTTTTGTTAACTATACTGTGGTTTAATCTGTGCTGTCAGAAGAATTGTCCGTGTGTGTGTGTGTGTGTGTGTGTGTGTGTGTGTGCGCGCGCGCATAGTTTGTACAGCATAGTTTCTACAGAGAAGATAGGCATTAGGACATTGCATTTCCTACCATAAACATGTTTCATGTGCCATGAAAAGGTCTTTGATATTTCAGTTGAAAGAAGAAAGCATGTCTTACATTCGGATCTTGACCAGTCAACTCATTTGAAGGAGAAATCTTCCTGCAAGTAGATTTGTTAATGATTCTTTATAGTTGGGGGCTTTTAAGAGGCGTTTACATAAGACCCATAAGTGCTCTGTGAACAGGACAAGAAAATCAGTTTTAAAATGTAACTAATAATAGTCTTTCACTGAATGTATTTCTGTTTTAACTTTTCAAAGAAATGGCTTTTTCCCCTGAAAAGCATATAATATCAGTTCTGCTAGCAAATTTCCAGTATGCAGCACGCTATTACAGGTAATCTTTTTTTTTTTTTTTTGTCTTTTTGAGACAGGGTCTCACTGTACAGTTCAGGCTGGCCTTGAGCTCAGTTTTGTAGCCCAGGCTGGTCTCGAACTCTCACAGATCCTCCCACCTCAGCCTCCCGAGTACTGGGATTACAGGCGTGTGCCACCACGCCCGGCTATTACAGGTAATCTTGACTTTGCTTGACAAACAGTTATAGAATAACCAGGGCTAAGGAGTGGGAAATGACCCTCATGGTGTTGGCAGGGGTACCCACCGGGCCGAAGGGTATCACACACTGCTGACAAGAAATGGCGGGGATGCTGTGAGCGGGGCTTGGAGCAGGAACAGAACAGTGAAGATAACAACGAAAAGTCTAGAAAACAAATACACTTGAGAAAATCCTCACATTTTCAAAGTAGTTCCTGTTGGAGGAAAAATACTGCAGGAGCTGTACTGCCAGTCTATATGTTTTTATTGTTCAGCTGAGCCCATTTATAGTGGCGGTTGTAACTGATACTTGTCGGCCTGTCTTTGTGATGATATCTTCCTGGTGCTGGTTCCCTGCTTTTCCATTGTGTAACTCTTTGTCCCGTTTTTGTTTTTTGTTTTTTTTTTTCCTGTTGCTGTTCTTGGAGTTGTGGTCATTTTGTGCCCCTTCTAGAGTATCTTTCAATGTTTTTTGCATTTTGGTTTGGTCATCCTGAATTTCTTTAGTTATTTTCTTTTTTTTTGTCTTTTTGAGACAGGGTCTCACTATGCAATTCAGGCTGGCCTTGAGCTCACTTTTGTAGGCCAGGCTGGTCTTGAACTTACACCGATCCTCCTGCCTCAGCCTCCTGAGTGCTAGGATTACAGGCGTGCGCCACCACGCCCAGCTAGTTATTTTCTATCATGGAAGTATTTACTTCTCTACCAATTTGGAAAGAGAATTTTTCAGAATATATTCGTCTGGTTGGCAGTTGTTTCCTTTTAGGAATTGAAATGCTTCACTCCATTTTTTTTTTTTTTTTTAACTTGTTGGTTCATGATAAGGAATCTGCTGATTCTGATGGCCTTTACTTTAAATGTGATATGTATCTTTTCTCTAGCAGCTTTTAGCTACTATTTATGTCATTTATATTGGTTCCTTCTTTCTCACTGATGCCTGTTACTCTTACGTTGTTCATCTTGGCATCATCTTGTAGTGGTTGACTTATTTCCTGAATCCTTAATTTTAAGAGATCTTTCCATTCCTGGTTCCTAGATCTACCAGTATGTGCAAGTTCTAAATATTCATCTTCAGTTTCATTCAAATGGTTTTGCAAAATTTTAATGGAGTTATTAACTTCCTCTAGGCCCTTTCAATCTATTCCATGCATTGTCTTACTTTGCAATATCGCTCATTCAAGGTTTCCATCAATTTTCTATGCTCCTCTGTTTATTTGGTTTTATTTTGTTTGTTCAGAATCTCACTATGCAGCTCAAACTCATAGTGATTCTCCTGTTTTTAGCCTCATTAGTTCTAAGGTTACAGGCATGCACTAGCACATCCAGACTGCTCCTCCATTTTTTAAATTACTATCTTCTTTAGATATACTCATTCATTCTTTCATTATAGTTAATCATTCGTTTTTTACTCAGAAGATTATTTGTGATCTGATTTCCTTTATATCCTATATATGCTTGTTTCTTCACCTGTTAATATTATTTCAAGGATTTCAGGTGTGTGATTTCCAATTGTTCTATGCTATTGTCTCCTGGGTTGGTTTTGTGTGGTTTGGGGGCTGAGATTATATTTTGTTCCTTTGTATTTTCATTTTCTATTCCAGAAAGTATCCTTTATTTTTGATTTCTGTGATATTTTTTGTGATATTTTGATGGTCAGCTGCTATGTCTCTGCAATCAGAACCTCTCTAGTAAGATTCTGTTCTTCAGGAATCTCTTCTGTGTGTCAGAGATTCTTCATTTAGGTTTGTCCCAAGATTTATCCTTCTTTATTGATTGAGAATGGGATATTGGATTCTGTTTGGCACTGTCATCCATCCTTCAGCCTAGGGCTTTGGTGAGGTTATTAACCCAGCACTTCCCAATATCATTACCCCAAGGAGAACATGTGATTAAGACAGGTGTGTTTTCTTAGTTGCAGGAGTACTGTTAGCAATATTAATAACAGGAAGTAAGAGTTAGAAGTTGACAATTTTGGGAACTAATGGTGTTGTACATTAGACTAGAGCTATGATGCTTATTAGAACAGATCATAAAATTTGGAATTTCTATATAAACTAGTTCCCCTGAGTTCTCTCTTGGCACCTACCTGCCCCATATCTGCAATCCTCAGGGCAGGCCTTTTCACCTGACTTCCCACCTGAAGTCTCATAGCCTCTGGTAGGCCTGTGTGGGGAGCCTTACCTGTGACTGAGTCCATGCTGTGAGGATTCTGGATACTGGTGAGCCATTTGCCTGGCCCAGCCCTCAAAGTATTTTCATAAAACCTTTTATTCTTCTCAAGAGAACTTCACAGCTTCAATATCCCACTTGATAAAAAGAAATTACATTCTTAAGTATGAAATGTCTAACATCACAGCACTAAAGGTAATAGGAAATACTTTTTCTGCCTAGGTGCTTAGTAAAATGATTTTTTTAAGTACACATTCCTGCTGTACACAAAGCCAGCCTTTTACTATAAAAAGCATTTCTTATTTCCTCTCTTTCAAATACAGATAGAAAAATAGCTCTTTATAAACTATATCAGTTTAGGATAAGAAAGGAAAAAAGTAAACAAATAAAACCTCAAGCCAAACAAAAGCCCTTAATGTGCTTAAAATTATATATTGTAGATGTTATAAATCATATGTTAGTTAAATTTTCTGTGACGCTATCTGAATTAATTCATAGAACTGGGTTGGGAGCCATGAATTAGTATGATTATTTCCTATTTACTGCTTAGCACCAAACTATATTTATACCTTATTTATTTATTTATTTATTTATTTTTATACCATATTTAGAACATGATGATGAAACTATCATTTATTAGTGCACTTGGCCTGGGTTGAAGTACATACAGTTGCTAGCTACTAGAGTGCTCTGATCTGAAGTTCATTTACATGCCCACAGGCAGCCAACTAGTTCTTTTTTGCCATGTGCTATTGCCTGAATAATTTATAGAACCTGATGGTCGCAAATACAAAGTAGAAATCCCACTCAGCAAAAGACCAAGCATGGTGTATGGATTCAGTTTAAACAAAGGTGAAGGTAAGGAGAAAGAAGTAACACAAAATGCATTCAATTGAAACTTGGAAAACTTTATTTAAAGTGAAATACAGTGACCATTGTTAGCCATTGAAAAGGCTAAGTGGGAGCCCAGCCTGAGCGCAAGCACCTACCAAAAGTTGTGGCACAGGAATGAAACTGAAAGAGACAGAAATAATTTTGCAGAATGGGGAACTGGGATGGCCAAAATCCAATGAAGACATAGACCATGAGTCTTGGTGTCATCTATATTTACTGGGATTTCAACATAAGTAATGATTAGTGACGGGAAAAAGAAACAAAAACATGATTTGCTGATGCAGACAGGGTTTTTGTACAGACTACAGGCAAAGTAGTCTAGTGGAGCTTTGAAGAATGTAGCACAAAGTTAATAGTAACTTGCTTAATGCTTACTAAGGTCATTGGTTTGGGAAAATAATTTAGGTGGGAACTGTACAGTCCTCAGCTGAAGTGTTTGTGAGGATGTGAGGGTCCAGTATATCACAGATTGTTTGCTGCCACTGTTCTGGCCAGTAGCACTATGGTGGGTTTCACCCAAGATACCAAAGGGTGCCTCTGTCCCAGCCACATAGGCTTGGACTTTGCCTCTCATATTAATAGTTGCCAATTATCAGTTAATCACATCCTCTCGTGCTAATTGCCATGTTGGTCTCCCCAAGGAAAATGGCATTTTACTTCAGGAAGACAGTATTTCACTAGTGCAATATTTTGCAGTCTGTTTCTGCTCTGAGTATAAAATAAAACCAGTGAGCTTCCGTTTAAATCTGTGCCTGGTAGTTGCTTGTTGGATGAGTTTACATTACGTAGCTTCCATGAGCCTCAGGTTGCTTTGTTTTCCTTACCTAAATTGTGGAGAACACAGGCTAGTGAAAAAAAATCTATGTAAAACAATGTATCCCTGGGAACAAACAAATATGTATTTCTTTGAATACTAGATTAAACATATGTCTGAATATGTTCAAAATTGGTTTAGGTTATCTTTATACAAAAGGCATCTTGGTTTTAAATTTCACATTAGAACTCTAAAGCATTGGAATCGTTTTTCTCTGAATATTTTCAACAAGGGTACAGAGAGAGAGAGAGAGAGAGAGAGAGAGAGAAAACCTGCCAACTTTTAAACACTACTAGTGTGAGCTTAGCCTGTTATATCCTTTGTCGCATTTAATTGAAGTAACCATTTTGGCTTCTCTCATTACTAAAGTTAGAACTTAAAGTGTCATGTTCTCTGGTCTGCTTTCGATACGTAGGTATGCCTTTGAGTGTCTATGTGACCCCAACATAATGGGAATATAGTTTTAATTATTATGAAGAACTGCCCTTTCTAAAACTTCTGTTGTAAGGTGTAATTGTGCAATTTCCTTATTAGCACATTTAGGATTTTATGCAAATAGTACCAAAATTTACGAAATAAGAGGGGTTAAGTGAAGCTCAGCAGAAGCGGAGTGATGTCCTAGTCTGGACAGCAGACCAGGTCACTTTATCTTTGGTTCTGTGCTTAAAGAAGCTAATCATGGTACTTTTTATAATACATATTGCTGATCTATTTGTACATATTTTACTCAATATGAGTCTGCATAATTCATATAATAAAATAATATTAAAATTATAATTAATAAGTACATTAATTATAATACAAGTATTTAGCAGCATTAATTGTGTTGAAGTGAAAGTTCAGGGCTACTTTGTTTAAAAGGGTCACCCAGAATGGGCATTGACTTACAGATTCTGGTGGAAATCATGGCCACCAACCTTAGGCAGAGGGCTGTAGTGGGCAGATTCACAACTCATGGTCAAGGTGGGCAACAGCACAGGGTTAGTCTCTGACCAGTCTTCCTAGTAAGGGAGGATCTAGTTCCTCTTCAATCATGCAGACAAAAGAAGTAAACAAGATCTGGGTAACAGGTTGGTTGTATGTCCAGGATGTTATTAACCAGATTTCGTACTTCTCAAATAATAAAATTCTAGGATTCATTATACACACCCAGTGTGTATACAACTCTTTCCTAAACTGTCTACCAGAATTTTGATTCTTTGAGTTGGTTATAGATATTTGTTCTCCCATTGTAGATTTCCACAATAAGCCCTGAGGAATAGGTACTAGCTTCCTCTGGATAACATCAAGATGGATAAATAGTACAGTCCCACAATGCACTATGTGTGCTTATCCAAATGCAGGTAAACATCTAGTACTAAGGCAACTTTAGAAATTTCTTGAAGGCTTAATATTTTTTTCATTTTAATAAGAATGCCATTGATTAAGGGTAGTCAAGTAATAATTTGTTGTTCTATTGAAGTCTATTAAATTGCCTTTACTTACATTTTTATGCTAGTTTATGCAAAGACTATTAAGACTAATAGTCTTAACGATAATTACATTTTGTTACAAAAACAATAGCTCAATGAGTGTTTCAGAAGACTGACTGTAAGTTAGATATAATGTAAATCACTCAGTGTGTAGATAAAGTCCCAGAATTTTATGTAGAGGAGTTTATAGGTAAACGAATGAGTGATGATGGTCAGGAATAACTGCCAAGATGGAAGAAAATATGCCTGCTTCGAGACACACAATTCAATTTGCAGTATCAGAAAAACATTTCCCATAAAAATGTTTCCATGCTAGTTCAATTTTGAAGAACTAAATTTTTGCAAGGAACTTTAAAAGCCCATTTTTGGGTGTCTGACGTAAGTCTAGACTTAGTCATTTACAGTTAAGAGTAAAAGTATTGAGCAAGACAATATTCTTGCCGTTCCTAAGATAGCATTTGCACCCTGGTACCACCAAAAACAAAACAAAACAAAACAAGATTGCATTTGCAGATGGAAAAGTCAAATAAATAACTAACTAGGTAAGTACCCTAAATAGAAGCTGCTAGTATTGTTCAGTGCTGACACCAAGAAAGTTTTGATGTCAGACAAAAAGAGCGAAGTCTATGATCTTCGTGTTTGTGTGGCGGGAGGGGGGAGAGACAGTAGCTTTCTCAGCGACTTTTGCATTCATTTGTTTCATTTATAAAGAAGCCAGCAACAGGTAGAAGATGTTATTTTAAATCAACTTTGACTTCCCGGTTCTCTGAAATGCACATACATATTTTGCTACCTGTCAAACCTCATAATATGAGAATGCTCAGTCAATAAAATTATTTAAACATCTTTAACTATAACCAGTATATGTTATGACTGAAGCTACATTACTATGAATAATAAGTCAGTGATCCATATAACTCAATATATTCAAGTAAGTAATAAAGATTAATTCAATATATATTCTTATGTAAAATTCAAATAACTGCAAATATATTACAAAATAGTGAAAAAGAAAGAATATTAGTTCCCACCTGTACACATGACAGATGATTCCTTAGATTTTATTAAATTCTACTGTGGCTCCAAGTTAAGGGACAACACATATCAAATGTATTAGAAAAGTTATTCAATTACATAATTCCATAGTTTTTTTTTTTTTTTTTTTTGCAGGTTTTTAACTGAAAAAAAATATTCTGGACAAATTAACGAAGGTGTTTTGTTTTTAACCCGATACTTTGTAGCTTTTGTTTTGGCCATTTATATCCTTTATTACTTTAGTCTCAATTTTGTTTTATTTTTGCTGGTACCAGATATTGAACTCAGGACCTTGCACTTCCCAGGCAAGTGTTTATTCCACTGAGCTGTCTCTCTGGCCCTGTTACTTTAATCAAGCACTCATCTCACTTAGATAGAAAGTAGAATTTGTAATTATGAAGTTCACTAAAATTAGTAGAGCAGGCACAATAACCTGGCTCTTCAGTTATTTCTCAACTATAAATCTGAATTTTTGTGAAAAGATAGAACCTCTAGTTTTAGAAATGAAGGTATCCAGGGACACCACTAGTGGTGATATGGGGCAAGGTTTGTGAATGGAACACTGCAGAAATTCTGTGCCTTCTACTCAATGGTTAGGACAAGACAAGCTTTACCTAGAGCTAGGGAAAGCTAGGGAGAAGTGGTGCTAGTAATGATAGATCTTAGAATTCCTTCTTACTCTTGTCTACATTCATCGCTTAAATTTATCTATGGAAGGGGCTGGGGACATGGCTCAGTAGAATAAGCCCTTGCCTTGCAAGTGCAAAGGTCTGAGTTTAATCTCCAGTTATTCCAATAAATGAATAAGTGAATGAATGAATGCATAAATAAATAAATAAATATAAATTTGTCTACTGAAGTGGAAATATCAAGAAAATGAATCATTTCATTTATGAGTTTAGAGCAGAATTTAACAATTAAAACTGCAGTACAAAATGCTGCCATCCTTAGCCGGGCGTGGTGGCACATGCTTGTAATCCCAGCACTCGGGAGGCTGAGGCAGGAGGATTGGTGCGAGTTCGAGACCAGCCTGAGCTACAAAAGTGAGCTCAAGGCCAGCCTGAACTGCATAACAAGACCCTGTCTCAAAAAGACAAAAAAAAAAAAAAAAAAATGTTGCCATCCTAGTATAGGCAATGCTCCACCCTTCGTAATCACTGTTCATTGTCTCTATAATAATGGAAGCAAATAAGGAGCTGAAACCCACTAATGTAACTAGATGTTATATGAAGACAGTACTCTGAACCTGACTTTCCACTGCGATGCCACTCCATCTGTTCTTTGAGAGAACACAGTGATCATAATTGCGAAAAGTGCCTCATCATACTCTTTAAATCCGTAATTACTTTAAATGTCATTATCTTCCATGACTGGTGACAGTTGCCCATCAAATGACACACATCCCAAATGGAAACTATGATCATCATTATCTGTGCCTGCAGTTTTGTCTTCCTACTATAACATTAGTCACTGAAGGACCATAGGTTGACATTATTTATTGTTTGATTTATTTAAAATCTATTTCATACAGAGTCCTGCTGTGCAGCTCAGACTTGTGGTGCTCTGTCCCAGCCTCCCCAGCAGTAGGACTGCATGCGTGTGCCTCCACCGTGGTTCCAATGGCCACCTTGCCGTGGGACCAGCACAGCATGCAATATTGAGAATCAGAAGTCTTCTTCCTTACCCGGCAGGCGCTTAGACCAGTGAGGCATCTCCCTGGCCCCCACAGGTTGACATTTTGAGGAAAGAATTTGAGCAAAGCCAAATCACTAGCTGGAGGATTCAGTGAACAAGAGTTATGACTGGGTAAAACTCTTCTCAGTTATTCTAGCAGATATTTGTATAATAACTAATGACATGCTTAATCATGTCAAAGAGCAAATCTGCGTTGGCCATGGCCCTTACTCAGGAACCTAGAACTCTGGAATAGATATTGGTATATTATCAAGTTGAACAGCAATGGTAGGTCTTAAAATGGAATAAAAAAGATGGACTTGAAGTAGATGCTTAGCCTTGATGCCAGACTTTTGTAATTGTTTCTTTCAGAAATATTTTACATATGCTCATATAGTAAAAAGGTAATACTTTCGTTGTATACATGGGACTGTTTTGAAATATGTATCCAGTGGCATAGCTAAATTGATCCACTCAACATACCTCAAGTTAACTCAAATACTTACTAAGTGCTTAATAATAATTCAAGAAGACATAAACTCTTCCTATTTTTATTTTAAAGATAAAGAACAATAGAAACAGATAAAATTTTAAAACAATATAGTAGGTTAATACGTTGCATATTATTATTTTCAGAGTAGTTGCTCAGATAATATAATAAAGGCCTAAGCTACTACTGTTAGTTCATTGAAAAGTAATATTAGTGCTTCTACACCTAACTTTCCTTTATCTTTTTCTCTTTTTTTTTGGTGGGGTATGGCTAATCAAACTTAAAAATTCATTCTTTGCTGAGGAATTTCTATTAACTAGTTTACTTACAAAATCCACTACTTGACGGTGTGGCCCTAATAAAGGTAATCTTCTGAAAAGAATAAGGAAGTTAACATCAAAATGATAATAACAAAAATGAACTTTTTTAAGCAATGCAAAATGATGCGAGAGAAAAAAAAAACAGCATTAGAAATGAAACAAAACTTCACTTAACAAAGTAATAGGAATTCAACAAAGGAATCACATGATGCTATCCTCAAATTAGTTGTTAGGATTAACAGATGTAAAAGTACAAATTTGGTTTAAAGAAAAAAAAAACTTGTAAGAAATTCTAAGGACCCCTGGAAGCAGGCACAGGGTACAGGGGTTCAATCCCCAGGCCTGCCCTTTCTGCCTTGCCCCACGGGCCTGCTGAGAGGCTGGGTGGGCGTGGTGGTGCACGCCTGCAGTCCCAGCTCTTGGGAGGCTGTAAACAGGAGGATCACTACAAGTCCCATCTAGTAGTGAGACCCTGAACATCCTGTTGCCCTTCCATAAAATACGAAAAGGAAAAATAAATTCAAAAGAAAAATAATAAGAATAAAAAGTATGTTTGACCACCAAAAGCTGTTCCTTTCAAAAGGATAGCAGAAATAACAATACAGTTATGCCACCTATCCTGTACATACATACCTAAATATATCTTTTTCCCTTCTTTCTTTTGTCCTTTTCATCATCAAAGTCTTTATTTCCCATTGAAGAAATTCTTTCCCTTTCACAGTATCTATTGTATATTTCAGATTTTAGTTACTCTTTCAGGTTCTCACACTAGCAAGAAAATACAGCGTTTGGGGGTGCTGGGGAGATAGCTCAGGGGCACAAGTGGCTGCTTGGCAAATGCAAGGTTCTGAGTTCGATCCCCAGTTCCACAAAACAAAAAAAGAAAATACAGCGTTTGCACAAGTGGGTCTGATTTATTTTAATTGTCATTACAGTCTCTAACTGCATCCTTTATCTACAAAAGCTTAAAATGTATCTTTTTAAATGATTGAGTAATAGTCCATTGTGAGCTGAGGAGATAGCTCAGTGTTCTAAGCACCTGCCTGGCCAGTGCAAGGCCCGGAGTTTTATCCCCATTACCACATGCCATCAACACCCCAGAATGAAGGGCATGTCATCAGCCCTGGAACCCTGGGTGTGGTGCCGCCCCTAAAGCAGATGTGCTGATGCCCGCCTGTAATCCTGGCACTGAGGAAGCCGACACGGGAGGGTATCTATGAGTCAGAGCGGCATAGCGACACACTGTAGTAACTTAATTTAAGGGTCTAGAAAGATAGCAAGGTAGCTCAGCGGTCTACAGAACCTGCTTAGGCAAGCTGGCAGGGGCCATATGCCTGACCAGGCGGACCCCTATGGTGGGCTGAGCTGGCCACACACTCACACACACACACACACACACACACACACGCACACACACGCACACACATGCACGCACGCATGGGAAATAAATAAATAAAAACCTAAAATAAAAGCGTCAAATCCATTTAAAAAATTAAAATAGTAGTACTCCACTGGGTAAAATTCCACATCCTTTTATCCACTCCTCATGCAACGGGCATTTGTGTTATTTCCAAGGTTTAGCTCTAACAAACTAGGCTACTATAAACATGGTTGCACATATGGCACCCTGGTAAGGGGATGATGTCACTTCTTTGCTAATATACCCGGTAACTGGATAGCTGGCTTCAATGGGACCTCTAATCTTAGATTTTAGAATAGTCGCTAGACTGATTTTCATGATGGTTATGCACTCATATGCTCCCAGCAACAGTGGAGAAACATTTTTTTTTTCTGCAGAGTCCCTCCAGCATTTGGTATTGTTTGACTTCTTGATGACAGCCATTCTTTCTGGTGAATAATGGCATCTCAGCATTATTTTAATTTGCATCTCTTGCAAAATGATGCCACACATTTTTCATGTACTTATTTGCCATTTGAATCTCTTCATTTGTGAAGTGTATATTCATCTCTGATGCCCATCTTTGGATTGCGTCTTTGACTTGGAGGACTGAGGTTTTTCAATTCTTTGTATACACTAGAGAGGAGTCCTTTGTCTGAAGGACAGTGCACTATAATTATTTCACATTTTGTGGGTTTTTGTTTTATTCTTTTGGTGATTTTGAAATACAGAAAATTTTCAAAAACATGAGAGCTCAGTTTTAGATTCTTTGAAGTATTTACAATGCAGTTTGCTATTTGTTCCTATGTCCTTAAGGTTTCTACCTAATTTCTCTTCCAGAAGACTTACTGTTTCAGCTTCAATAGTTAAATCCTTGATCCATTTTGACTGTACTTTTGTGCATGGTGATTGACAGGGGTCTATTTAAAACCTTTGGCATATGGAAAGCCAGTATTTTCAGCGTCATTTACTGAAGAGGTTGCCTTCCTTCTAATGCACGTTTGACTCCTTTGTCAAAGATAAGGTGGCTGAGTGTGTTTATACCTGTGTCTCCATCTTCTAATCTGTTTCACTGATCCTCAGCTCTGCTTTTTTGGTCAGTAACATGCTGGTTTTATCACAGTAGCTTTATAGTATAATTTCAAATCAGGGATTTGATGTCTCCTGCTGATCCTTTTTTACCTAGGATTGCTTTTGGTATTCTAGATCTCTTCTGCTACCAGATTAATTATAGATATGTGAGATGTATTAATAATATTCTAATCAGGATCATATTAAATGTGTATAGCAATTTAAGGAATTTGGTAACTTTCACAATGTTGATTCTTCCTATCCAGAACCAAGAAGTATCTTTGCACTTTCTCCCATCCTTTTTGATCTCTCTTTCTCAGAGTACTATGGTTTCCACTACAAAACTCTTTTACTCCCTTTGTGCAATTGCTTCCTAAGTATTTCATATTTTTAGGTATTATTGTGAAAGGAATGGTTTTCAGAATTTCTCTTTTGGTGCATTCATTATTTGTGTATAGAAATACTATTGATATTTGAGTGCTGACGTTGTGTCCTGCTATGTTATGCTATGTGGTTTTTAAATCTACAAGTCTCTTAGTGGAGTTTTTCGTGTCTTTTGTGTATCATGTCATGTACAAAAAAAAATCATAATTTCAGTTCTTTCTTTCCAATCATTATTCCTTTTATTTCCTTTTTTTATTAATTGCTGTGGCTGTTCCCAGAATTATATTTAACAGAAGTGGTGACAGTTGGCACCCTTGTCTTGTTCCTGATCTGAAAGTTAAAGCTCTCAGTTTAGTTTGATGCCAGAGATGTTTATTTGTTGCTAGTGGTTTTTTATCAGATTGAGGTAAATACCATCTATTCTAATTTTCTGTAGTGTTTTTATCATGACTAAGTGTTGGACTTTGTCAAAAGCTGTTTTATATCTACTGACATGAACATGTGATTTTTGTCTTTGGTCCTGTTCATGTGGTGTATTCCATTTATGGATTCGAGTATATGAAACCATTCCTGCATTGTTGGGATGAATCCCCCTTGGTCATGATGTACAATCTTCAGGATGATTTGCTACATCTTTTGATATGAACGTGTGACTTTTGTCTTTGGCCCTGTTCATGTGGTGTACAACTTACGGCTACCTTAAACATGTTTATTAATGTTTACATTTGCTGTATCCGTCTGTTTGCTAGTATTTTACTGAGGCTATTCAGGAGATTGACCTATAGTTGTATTTTTACTGCACATTCAGGAGATTGACCTATAGTTGTATTTTTTGGGAGAGGCCTTCTCTGCTTTTGGTTTCAGAGTAATACTTGCCTCTTATGAATGAGTTTGGGAGAATGTCCTTCCCTTTTCAATTTCATTGAACACTTTGAGAAGAGTTGGCATTAGGCCCTCACTAAATTTCTTAAAAAATTTAGCTATAATTTCATCAGCACATGGGCTTTTTTTGTTAGTAGCTTTTTCACATTTTATTTTATTTTATTTTATTTTATTTTTTTCTTGTTTCAGAACTTTTATTTGTTTATTTATTTTTATGGCCAGCACAGCCTGCCGTGAGGGCAGGGCTGGCACAGCATGTGGTGCCAGAGATCCAACCATGGTCCCTGCAGCTGCCCAAGCTTTCCTAAGCAGGCACTTTAGACCACTGAGCCATCCTGCCGGGCCCCAGTAGCTTTTATTTGTATTATATTTTCAATTTTTTTGGCTTTTATTGGATTATTCAGAATTTTTACATCTTCTTGATTTAGTGTTGGGAGGTGAACTAATTTTTATGTACAGATAATGTTTTAATTACCATATATTCTAATAAAAAGAAATTCATATGATAGGTTCATATATGCCTCAAGTTAAATTTTTCATTGCTTAAGCCAAATATTTATTTTTGCATTGGCATTTAGATTTTTATATAGCCATGTATAGCCAGTTCAAAATTAATGAATGGCTATCTTAAACATGTTTATTAATATTGATGTTTTCTTAAAGGTATGATTATATATACTTAGTCTTCATATGTTTTTAAATTTTTTATTTTTAATTATTATGGCTGGCTCAGCCTGCCCTAGGGGTGGGGCTGGTGCAACACATGGTGCCATCGAACCGCGGTCCCTGCGGTTGCCTAAGCTTTCCTACGCAGGCACTTTAGACTGCTGAACCATCTCACCGGCCCATCATATTTGTAAAGTTACATAAAAAAAAAAATTTTAGGCTGAATTTTAGATTTCAACATTTGCTCCTATTTTTCCCAAAATGAATAATGCTCATGAAAATTTTAAGTTTTGGGCAGCTACCGCGTTCTTTTTAAGTTTGTATCTCTCTCTTTTTTTTAAATTTATTTTTTAAAATTTCATTTAATAGGAAATAATAATGTGACAGTTTCAAAACATGATAGTAGTACATTTCCAAGATTTGATACAGTGCATATTAGTGTCCTCCTAGTAGTTATACAGAGCACAGGGTGTAGCCATGATAATTTTTCTAATCACTGTTGGTACAAAAAAATTTCTTCTCATTGAACTAAGAGAAAGTAGTTGTATACATAGTCCAATGTTCTATACTTTCAGTGGGTTATTGGGAAAACTGGCAATGATGGAAGCTGTTGATTTAAGCCTCTCGTTCTGGTCTTTTAGATGTGTGCTGTTTCTAATGTAATTAGTTACTGCTATACTCTCTCTCAAGTAAATGGTTAGTTTACAAGAAAGCAAACATGACATTAAATGAGAGTAAGAAACTAGGAAAAATACTAAAGGATTGACAGGCTTCAACTTTGTATATGCTTAAATTTCTAAATTCCTGCATGAAAGTATGTAATTGCTTTTATCACATTCTATAGAGATTTATTAGAATATCAGTGATTGATAGATAATACCAATTCCAAGTTAAATCTAAGATGTTTGATCCTCAGAAAGACAGTGATGTCAAGCTCAAGTATCTATGTTTTTTTTTTTTTTTTGTCTTTTTGAGACAGGGTCTCATTATGCAGTTGAGGCTGGCCTTGGGTTCAGTTTTGTAGCCCAGGCTGGTCTCGAACTCGCACTGATCCTCCTGCCTCAGCCTCCCGAGTGCTGGGATTAGAGGCATGCGCCACCACACCCGGCTTAAGTATCTATGTTATAGAGTAATAGTATCACTAAGCTTTTCTTCTGGGAAGTTAACAGTATAAGTTTACAGACCAAAAATTGTAGGAAAAAAAAGGGCTACAAGGATCCAGCCAATATTTTGGCTCTAGCCCTTCAAGGTCAGTGAGGACTTAGGACATAAGAGAATCTGTGCTGTAACATCCTCTAACTCAGTGGTTTCCCAAATTTTCTGTTCAAGGAGATTATGGGGCGTCAGAGAAAAAGGGATTGAAGATACGCAGTGTACTTAAGGAGATTCATATAGAGAGAAATCATTCTCTCAGGCTTTCACAGAGAGCAAACTGGTCAAGCAATGTCCATGACTCATCCAGATGGCTGACACTGACAACAGTTCTACAAAGTGCTGTACATGGTTTCAAAGTAAAGAGGGAATTTGACTGACCGTGGGAGATACAAAAGTTATATGTTTTGTTATATAGGTCTTGCTTTAACTTGCCCTTAACCAACCAGCAGAAAAGTTTAACCATGAGGCATAAAACACAAAGCTAGATGAATTTGCTCAGCTGTAAAAGGTTGTATCTCCTTTGATTCATCCAATTTTCATTTCATGATAAAAAAGCATTTATTTCAATCACAAAGACACTTGGAAACTACAGGAAAGTATTTTCTATTTTTGAATTCCTATTTAGTCATTCTGCAATTAATTTACTGTCTATCTGATTTTAACTTGCATTAACAGCAAGTTTGCTCTTAGACTGTTTTAAAATTTAAAAATTTCATCATAGACATTTATCATGGTAACACAAAATGAGGAATTTGTGACAACTGTCTGTTCAGCTTTATTTGTTGTTAAATGGCTAAAAATGAAGCGTATGGAGAAACCAAAGTGTGTACTGAACCAATACCTATAGTTGAAGCTCTACTGAGAACTCCCTTCCCAAGAACCAAGTGTACAGTGGTTGCCCAAGACACAGGCTGACAGAAAATGACTCTGCACTCTAATTGGCAGGCTTCTAAGAGTCAGTTATTTAAGTTCTTAGAGGTCTCTTGTTGGGATAAGGGCAAAAGCAATTTACAAAAACCTTCCTCTGAAGAAAATCAAAGGATAGGGGTTGAGCAAAAATTGAAATAAACGATTTGGTGAATCCGTTTTCAATCTATATACAAATACAAGTATATACTCCAAAGTGCAAGTCAGAAACACACCAAGAATCACCAATGTAATGAAAAATTTAAAGATGAAACTTACAGCCACCTCTCAATAAATGGGTTCAACACTCCACCATGAATCATTTGGAGGAGCAAAATTATACCAATTCTAGACATAAAGGATCTATCTCGGGGTGTCTCAATGTCTTTTCTGCAATGCAAGATGTTCACAAAAGCTTTATAAAGCATGCTAAGAAAGGAAAAACACTGCAAGTGCTAATTCAGTTAAGAAATTTGAACAAATCTGAAGATAAATCTGTAGATATTATATGAAAATAAAAGTAATAATTAATATTTTAATGTGTACTGCAAAAGCAATAAATATGCATAAAGTACTAATTTTAGAAGAAAAATTTGACAATTCAAATGGAAACATAACTGGACAATATTGTAAATGGTTTAAGAGTACTACTAGATCATCAGTAGAGTCAAGAGATCAAAGAAAAAAAAATAGCAGAGTCTATAGAAATTTTCCAAGTAATTTGGACATGAAGAAAGATAAATGAAAGTCACTTTTACAAAAATGCGTACACTTGTAGAGCATAATATTCAGCGGAATTGTCAGAAACACAAGCTTACATATGAAGTACTAAATTATTTCTCATGCATGAAAATCCCAGAGTAACAATAAAGAGCAATATAGCAAATAGATAATAGAGAGTAGGCAGTTAAATCTTTATCAAAGGAGTGAGAGATGGGGGGAGGGACAGGGAAGAGCAGGGGTCAGGGATGAATAGGAAGGGGTTTGGATGTGTCAGCCACATGTTCCAGGTCCACACAAGGAATGTGAACTTTATATGCCACGCACATATGCTAGTAAACTAAAATGCAGTAAAGAATGGAAAGGCAAAATAGGACATAAAGAAAACAGAATGTAGCATGTACATGCTACAGAGCATTATCTAACTTCTAAACATGTTTATAAGAGAAATCCTTGAAGAAAAGAACAGATGGATCAAACAAAATATTCACTTGAAATAAAAGCCAGTAACTTTTTTTTCCAGTTAATTTTTATGTATTGCATACAGGGTCTCACTGCACAGCTCACTCTCAAAGTGATCCTCCTGTTTTCAGCCTCTCTAGCACTGGGGTTACAGGTGTGCACTACCAAGCAGGCTCTAAGGCTGCTAAGCGATCTTGCCTGCCCACCAAAAACTTAAAATCATTGATAGGCATAAAAGGTACAGATACAAGAAATGGGAAGATGGCCGGTGAGATAGCTCAGCGGAATAAGCACCTGCTTTGGAAAGAGTAGGGTTCGGCATTCGATCCTTGGTCCCACGTGCAGTCCTGGCCCTGCCCCTGGGGCGCACTGAGCCAGCGACTGAGTCTAGGCTTAGCAGTGCATACTTGTAATCCCAGCACCGGGGAGGCTGAAAATAGGAGGATCACTATGAGTCTGAGCTATGCAGCAAGGCCCTGTACAAAGCACATAAAATGAACAAAAAGAAAAAGAAACTAAAATTCAGAATAAGGGTTATGGACACTACAGAAAGAAAAAATATGCTCTTTAGGGAACAAAAATCCATGGTTGAAAGAGTAGTGATGGGAGCCAGGAATGGTGGCGCGTGCCTGTAATCCCAGCCCTTGGGAGGCTGAGGCAGGAGGATCAGTGAGAGTTTGAGACCAGCCTGGGCTACAAAAGTGAGCTCGAGGCCAGCCTGAGCTGCATAGCGAGACCTTATCTCAAAAAGACACACACCACACACACACACACACACACACACACACACACACACACGAAGGAGTAGTGATGGAAGAAGCTTCAGACACTCCAGAGGGATAGAGTGTCTGATGGGTTGGAGCACAATGAAGGAATTTTACTTAAAGAATAATAGAAAACCTCACAATGGTTTTAAGTGGGTAGTCATAGGACATTTCTTTGAAAATGCATGTCATTTAAATGCGAATGAAAGTTTGAATTGGTAATGCCAGAAACATTCTTTTCAAGAAATCATGGGGACATTTTGAATTCCGTCTTTTCTTTAAACAACAACAAAAACAACAACAACAAAAATACAGAGAAAAAAGAAAACAACGAAAACAGTTTCCAAAAATGGAACAACAAGATCATCAAAATTGGCATAAACATGTCCAAAGAATTATATTCTGAAATGAAAGCTCCATGTGCTTTTTCTTACTAAAATGTTCTATCTGTAGCTTACATTTGTTTTCAGACTATTATATAGAAACTGTCAACTGTACGGTTCTGCATATGTCGCTATATGCCATGTAAATGTGTCATGCTACCATTGTCAGATAATTCTTCCCATTTCCATAAATGTGATGCTTTGTATTTGTTACTTTTTCAGCCTTTAATGTCAATAAAAATCACAAATTGGAAAAGCTGATGCATAATGTATCAAGCAGGGCTGAAAATTAGGAAAAGATAGTTGAGAAGCAGCTAAACAGCTGCTATTTTTATTGGCATTTAATAAAAGAGGCACTCCTCATGTGGATAAAATGTGAAATATACTTAACTAGGGAACTATAGCAAGGTAAATCTCGCAGTAGAACTGGAAGAGAGCAAATATAAGTGATTTGCAGC
>PVJA010017719.1:0-15608 GCA_004027025.1 Myocastor coypus | reverse complement strand
AGCACAGCCACCAGCAGCGGTAGCGAAAGGCTGCTGGCACGCACGAGAGGACAGAGCGCTCCCTTTTACAGTGATCTCAGTATTTCATGAACATTTATGTGGAAGGGACATTAAGTTTTATTGGAAATAAATTAGTAAGAAAAGAGTGATTGTGATTTCCTTGATAATCACTGATTATCTATTTAAATATTTCTGCTACGTTAAATCAGTTAGGATCCATGGAAGTAGGCTGAGCTGCCTGCCCCATGCATCGAGGGACAGAGACGTCTGTATCTGGTCAGTCATTTATGATTGTTTTCACCTCAGACGTCAGACTCCATGCGTTCCCTTGCTAATTATTTCATCTGCTTTTAAAGTGAAAAAAGAAAATAAAGTACAATAAATTTCTTTTAGAGTTAAATGAGAGCAAAACAATTTCTCTTAGTAAGATTTTCTTAGAATAGTGAATTTTGGGATACAAAAATTTTAAGTAACGTTTAGGTATGGCTAAGTAGAACTAGTGTCATTGGTGGTATGTTAATGCTGCTGTGTCTGTGCTAAAATATGCCCCCAAAAATATATTCCGTGGTGTTAAAATGCATGTAAGTAGTTTACCATGAATTGAGAAAATATTTCAGAAGTGAGTGGAACTGGAAATTAACTGAAATAGAAGCTGAAGAAAACATTGAAATTAAAGTATTTCCATGGTGGTCTTAGCCTCAGTCCAGGCTGCTTAGGGTTGTGTGCAAGCTGAGCTTAGTGCAGAAGGATACCACTGTGGTGTCAAACTTTCTAATAGGGATCAGGACATGATAATTAACAGTAACTAAGGAAAAGAGGTAGCTAGCAAAGTTCCCATCAAGAATTTCCATCTTTGTCACGTATGCAAATGAGGAGCTTAGCTATGCAGGGTGGTCTCTTCCTGACTGTCAATGGCTGACCTCTGTTGGGGTCCACGGCTGAAGGAAGGCTTCCAGGAGGCTGACGTTGCGTTGGTGTTAGTAGGATGTGCACTTCAGCACGGGGTGAGTGGAATATTAGTAGGCCGTTGAGTTTTTAACTCCGGAGCTGTGTAAGTTTTCAGTCTCCATGTATGTCCTTCTCTGCTCTTGCTGTTGAGTATGGAACAGCTACAATCCTTTGGGTGCCCTTACCTAGCATTTAATGATTTTTATCCACTTTCCATTGGCCCTTGCCTTTCTTCAAGGAGATAAGAAATGTTTGGTTCACTTTGTATGACAGCTTTAATATACAATATTGGGAACATCACAGAAAATTGGGAAATAGCATTCATATCTACAAAATGAGTAAGTATAATGAATGTTCTGCCTCATTTATTCAGTGTATTTCCAGTATCTCTCTAGTTTCCATATAGAATAATAAATAAGCCTTGCATTCTTTTAAATTCATAAAATCCACCCCACAAATTGAACTATTTTACTATTGGTGCATTCATTTTGAAGAACAAGTGCTGTTTTCTGGAAGGCCACATCTTAATTTCTAGGTCTGGTGAATGTATTTTTTATATGATTGAAAAAGCTTCAGAATGTTGAAATGAGGAGATCAACCATTATTGTCCAGATATACATCCTAGAACTCTGTAAAGGAAAGATAGAAAAGGAGAAAATCAGCTTGAGCAGGTAGGATGACGGAACGAAGCCCAAATGGACGTGGGCTGTGAGCCGAGGACTGAAGGGCCCTTGAAGGTAGAGAATGAAGCAAGTGCATTTTCTTCTACATCCTGCGGCAGGGATGCAATCCACATTAGATTATTTCTGAGCTCCAGAAATGAAAAAACATATAGTTAATTTGTGTTATTTGAAATCACCAAATATGGTAATTTGCTACAATCAAAAAAAGGAAAATAATTCATGAAGTAGAAGGATGCTCTAGCAAGCAGACGTTGGAGGTCTTCAGAGTGGACAATGGGAGCAGGGAAGATAAAGCGCACGGTTGTGTGTAAGCCCGCACACTACCGTGCCATTCCAGTGGCAAGATTTTCCAAGTTGCATTTATTAATTTTCTTTCTTTATTTTTTTCAATTATTTTATTTATTTATTTTTTTTCTTGTTTCAGAACCTTTGTTTGTTTATTCACTCATTTTTGTGGCTGGCTCAGCCTGCCCTGAGGGCAGGGCTGGCGCAGCATGTGGTGCCAGGGATCGAACCTTGGTCCCTGAAGCCGCCCAAGCTTCCCCAAGCTGGCGCTTTAGACCACTGAGCCATCCCGCCGGGCCCTATTATTTTTCTTTAAATAGTTACTAAAACCACAAACTTGCACACAGGCACACATTACATATGTATTATCAACAATTGGAGTGCTGGTATCAGATAGATGTGTAATAAATTTTATTTACATTTCTTCTTTATCCTTTGGCATGACAATTATCTTCCATTTCACATAATGAACTTGGAAATACAAAGAAACTAATTTTATATCTTGCAAATAATACAGCCCATTACCATTAAAGCCAAGAGCAACTCCCTTTGCATTGATGGAAGAAATATTCTACATCGTGTTAACCCCTTCACTGAATTTTAGTTATTACCAGTATTTGACCTATGAAAGAAGAAGACACTCTGACACCAAGGGGGTGAGATCTTCAACACCAAGAAAGAGAGATACCAGATATCAGAGCAGCACAAGGTGGATCAGAAAGTGGTGGGTGGGCTCACAGATTTTAGCAAAAACGAAAGCTGTTCCTCACCTCCAGGGCTACCTGTAATCTGGTTTTGCTCTGACAAATGGAATTTAGCCTCATAAATTAGTGTTCTAAATTTTCTACTAAAGCCGGGCATGGTGGAGCATGCCTGTAATTCCAGCACTTGGGAGGCTGAGGCAGGAGGATTGGTGTGAGTTTGAGACCAGCCTGGGCTACAAAAGTGAGCCCAAGGCCAGCCTGAACTGCAGAGCGAGACCTTGCCTCAAAAAGACAAAAAAAAAAAAAAAAAAATTTCTACTAAGAACCCAATTAGACAACTAATGCTTAAAAAAATATATATACTTCTTTTTGTGTGTGTGTGTTTTTTTTTTTTTTTTTGCGGGACTGGGGTTCAAACTCATGACCTTGCACTTGCCAGGCAGGCACTTGTGCCTCGGAGCTATCTCTCCAGCCCTAAAAAAAATATATACTTCTATACCTTTAATTACACTAAATTTCTTTTCAAGTGTATTGTACACCTGATAGGTCTATTTATAACTGTAGCAAGCCCCTGTTCCGCATGAATGGGTGTGGACATGAATACACACACACAAATGCACACCTGTGCAGGTGTCATATAAAGCTTACTGTAACATCTTTTATTGTAAGGAAGCAACAGTTAACATATTTATAGGTTGTCTTCTGGTAACCTCACCCCTCCAGATCCTGACACTGTGGTGAGGAATCATTAAAAGTGATTACGAGCTATCAAAAATTTTTAGCTTTATATTTTCTACTATTGATTTTGTGAGTGAGACTGGAAGAGTCAATATTATGCAATTACCAGTTTTCTTCCTTAAGGACAAAATGTATCCATTTTTAATGGCCAATATGTAAAGGGAAGCAGCAGAATTGTGGGTGCAGTTCCATTTTTTAATTACATGAATGCATCATGCTATTTAATTAATGCATTTTACAAATGATACATTTTTATGAGAGGAAAAACAAATAATAAGATTAGTAACATGCACATACAAATAGATCCATAGAGACATGGGGAAGAAAAAATATACCACTAGCCTGTATGTTGTTTTTGTTTGGGGTTTGTTGTTGATCAGGAAAAAAAAAAACAAAAAACATACACCCGATCCATATGGGGTTAACATGGCATGGAGATTTCATAAAGAAATAAAGGACTCCAAGACATGAAAATGAACATTTGTACATCAAATTGAGACTGAGTAGAAAGTTGTGGAAAGAAACTAAAAGATAAGTCATAGAATCTATGGGTTTGCTAAGGTCCCTACAAAATTATCTTGGTTTGTTTTCCATCTTGCATGGAAACAATGCTGCTTCCCTTCTATCACAGGGAAAATATCTCCCCCAAGAGGAACGTAATTTTCTGTTTTAAGGAACGCAAAACTATTGCGATCTTGCACCTGCTCGTCCTCCGGTCCCTTCACGGAGCCCGTACCTCATAATCCTGTAAACTCGCAGACACATATTAACATGTATAGTCTGAGAATATTAATGGTGCACTATATTTCTATTTAAAGAGTTAATAAGATAGTATCTTACATCAGAGAAATATTTATCTACAGAACGACTTTTAGTAAGTATAGTATATTGTTCAGTAGCTGTTGATATGCAGCACATTTTCAAGTGCATTACACTTTTCTTCTATACTGAGCTATAAAAGCAGTGAATGAAGAGAGGCCTGAAAATCAAAATTTGGAGGTAAAGGAAAATTGAATAATTCTGAAATGAATATGTGCATAGAGAGGCAACTTTACAGTTAAATAAGATTTCCCTTCTCTATAGTCAGTAAGATAATGTCTACAAATACTGTCAGAAATCTGGTTTCCTGGTGCATATTTTCTATTATTAAATTTAAAACTCTTGAAAATGGCTATAAATGACAGCAGAAACTAATGCTACAACAGATTAACTTAGAACATAAATTCTCAATAGAGTTTCTTTGTTCATATCATATTGTGTTACCCCTAGGGTCTCAACACTACAGAAAAGATAATTGCTTCAATGAGAGATCTTTGTAATAAATGCATACTAAATGCTATAGCAATATGTAGAATTATCTATAAGGATATCATTCTCTGGCAAGCAATGTTGTTTATGTTCATTTCTAAGAAGAGACCCACTGGCTTTCCCAAATTCTCCAGCTCATACTGTTATGTTAATTTTGTGGAACATAACATTTTTTGGTGGATAGATATTTAGCGTGTGGTCTTTTGTGGTGTATTTTTTGTCTGAGACTTATTGCTACTTTGCAGAATGATCCATGAAATTTATGTGTGTGTGTATGTGTGCAAGCTCCTACAAAAAGTGGCAAGTACAATAGGATAAGTGTGTCGAAAGCATGGGATGGATATTTTCAGGGACATTAGTGGCAGTGAAGATTTACTATAGTAGATTTTTCACTTAAGCTTTCTTCATGTATTTTAATAATTCTGTGCAACTTAGAGAAACACTTTGGCATTTAGTTAAAAGGGCATGAATAATTATGTATTAAGAACATATTGAGACAGAATGAAAAAGAGGCAAATGTAGTTCTTATTAACAGTGTTAAAAATTTGTTTACTGACTTGATAGGAGGTTCTGAGGGTCAGCAGTGACAGTAAAATAAATCCCAAACTTCTGGTCTTAAAAACCAGGTTGCGCTTCTCTGAAGAGGGGTTTAATGAGTAGGGACATGTTTAAAGGTGAAGACTGTGTTCCCATCTGTGGCACCGTACATTGAAGAGGCTCTCTAGGGTAATGCATAGTTGATCAGAGACGTCCCCAGGTGCAGATTCTGAGACTAACAAAATTTCACTGACTTTTTTTTTTTAATAAAGAAGACATCTGGAGATGAGCTGGTCTGTAGAAGAAGGTGAACTGTCCTAAAAGTCAATTAGAATGACAGGTAGCCAAGATGAGACTACTTAAAATACCTCTGTCCACCTACTGTGATAACCTACAGGTGTGAAGTTGAGGAAGCACACACTTGGATTTTACTCTTGGGGCTTGGGCTCTCAAGACAAGTGGATCATCAGAGACCTGGGACGCGCTCTTCACACTGAAGGCCTCGAGTAAAGACTGGCACTTTTATGGTGCCTAAGGTAATGAGAAGAAACTAGCAGTTGAAAATCCCGACTTAGGCTGGAGAAAGCTCTTCAGGGTCTTCTCCTCTTCATGTTCTCTTAGGCAAGCAGGAGCAGGAGTGCCCCATAGGGCTTGCTGAAGTGCTCACATACATACAGCATTTTAGGAGGCCTGACACCCCTGAAGGAAGCTCAGTGTATAGAATGGTGAGAGATGAGGTATCCCTTCTGGAAGCAAAGCTTAGCTCACGGCTTTTAACCAATCACAGGATTTTATTTTTCTCTTTCAAAAGACAAAATCCTTATAGATCAGAAAAATAAAATTTTTTCCACCTCTCATTACTTTTCCCCACCAGGAATCAAACCCAGGGCTGCACACTCACACTTGACAGGCAGACACTATACAGTTGAGCTACATCCCAGACTTTTAAAATAATTTTATTTATTTATTTATTTATTTACTTACTTACTTATTTATTTGTGTCACGAATCGAACTCAAGACCTTATGCTTGCAAGACTGGTATTGTGCTGTTGTACTACATCCTTGGGCCCCTAATTTGATTTAAGGACATATCACCTTCAGTATTGTTTTAGACCATCTCAATTAATTGAATTAAGGCAAAAGACGTAGATTTAAAAGGAAAAACAGTGAAAAAGTGGGCAGATAATAGATAAGGAATTTTTAAATTAAATAAAGCTATTCAGTAACATTTTGGTTTTTAAAATATTCATCAAAGGTTAATTTTGGAAAAAAAAAATACTTTAGAAGTTCCTATCCTTAGTGCTGTCCCAAACTTCAAGGAATTTAAAGTCCCTGTTGCCATCAACACAATCACTTATCTGTAGCCTGAAAACCTGGAAGAGGGGAAAGCAAATGTTAAATTAAGGTGTTCATTACATGTGTGTGTACTGCAGATAGCGATGACAGTAATTTGAAATACATTTTCTTGCCTTGTCTGCTGATGCGTGTGTTTTAAATGAGGGATTCTGAAATGTTGTTATGGGAACATAGATAGTGTTTCTCTACAGTTTCTGCTTATTTGTATCTTCTTTTGCACACAGGAAATGCCTTCCAGTATTTCACAAGGTCCATAAGTATTCAAAGACAGTGGCAAATACTGTCTTCTGCAAGAATCAATGCCAAGTGCTGTTTGTTTATTTCTTAATCTTTTCATGATTTTACTTTAAAGAGAAACAGTGACCAAAAAACCCACAATCCCAAAGTAAGATGACAGGAAGGCAGTCCTGTCAACTACTAATATATTGTGTGTATTGATATTGTACTGGCAGTACTCACACTGCTGGTCACTATGTATTTTGACTTAAAATGAAACAAGTTCAGTGTAATTACTATTAAGTTTGTGCAACTAAAATTATCTATAATATTATGACTGAGGTAAATTTTGTACTTCAATTAGTAAGCAACACCTCTCCTTAAATTTTGAAAGCTTTTCTAGCACAAGCTTCTGGGAAATAAATGAATAGAAACAAATTGATTAAAATTGTGGCGATCTACCTGCTCTGTAAAATCCCAAAATAAAACTTTAGGAACATGAACAAAGTAAACAGAAAAATTCCTTGATTTCATACACTGAAGGATGTATATATGTATGCATATATATATATATATTGTCTTTTTGAGACAGAGTCCTGCTATGCAGTTCAGGCTGGCCTTAAGCTCACTTTTGTAGCTCAGGCTGGTCTCGAACTCGCACTGATCCTCCTGCCTCAGCCTCCCGAGTGCTGGGATTACAGGCATGCGCCACCACTCCCGGCCTTAAAGGATGTATATTAAAACATACTCATGTGGGCAAGTATTCAATGCAAATGTAAAACAGAAAATAGAATTTCACTGTGAAAAGTTTACTCTTTGATTTATTGAATGTGTTATGATTTGAAAACAGAGTTATTATAGATTGAAAAAATAGTGTTACAAATCTAGTGAGTTTTTTTCTTTTGTTGTTGTTGTTCTTTTGTAGTACCAGGGATTGAACTCAAGATATTGCTCTTGCAGCCACTTGAACAGCTGAGCTATCTCCCTCGCTGAAATCTAGGGAGTCTTAATGACTCAATTACCCTTTATTTAGCACGAGGCTTGCCAACCAATACTTCTCTTTGAACTATGAAAACTTTGTTATATAACTAATCTGCTGGTTATTGTCCCATATCATAGCCTGAAATTTACAAATTCACAAATGATAGGAGACACGTGATGTGGGGCTTTCCAGGAGCCAGACCTCTGCAGTCCCAGTATGCTCTGTTTTTGCTCTGTGGAGACAGATTTTGGTTAATGCGTTAGTAGATCTTGCACTGTGTTACTGAAAGGTGAATGCACTACAGAATGGAAAGTTATTAAATGCTCTTCGGAGGAGTTTACTGCTACTGTTACCCCTGCTTCATTACATACTGGAGTTAAGTGAAGTCTAAAGATTTTCTTGAAAATATAGTGGAGAAAAAAAAAAAAAAAAAGAAAATGAGCTCATAGCTTCAGACTCACCACTCTGCACAGAAATACTGAAAATAAGCAGGAACCGCCAGAACCAATTTTCCAGATCCCAGAAAACAGGCAGCTAAGGGAACAATAAAGAAAGAAAAAGACCACTGAAAAATGCTAAGAAAATACAGCTCTTTCTCATGTTTTCCTCTGTCTCAACTCAGTGGTAGACTTTCAGTGACAGCCTGCGTTTTCCAAATGGGACCCTTATTCCTGGTTTCCAGGAGAACAAATCAAACCTTACTTAAAATTATTGTACCTGTCTCTTCAAGCTGGTCTCAAATATTGCCAGGAGCACTCACCCAAAGTGATTTTTACCTGTCTGCCTATTGCAGAAACTCCCTGGCCATACAAAGCAGCAGTCAATGCTGGAAAATGGCATAATGCAAAGGGAAAACCTGTAATTTTCTTGCAGCAAAATATGGCCCATGAAGCATACATAGCCTGTCTTGGAAGGAAAAGCTGGCTAAGGCTTTGTTGGGGATATTAGGGCACTAACAATAGTTGTATCTCTTGAGGAATTTAAATGTTATTATGAACATCAATGAATTTAAATAGACACATACACATGCAATGTACCCATAGGCACACACAGAGGAACACAGAGAAACACAGGTGCACACACACACACAAGTCTACACATACTCATGCCCAAAGCAAAATATCTGATCAGGAAATAACTGTGAAAGCTCTAACAATTTATGAAACTATAATTTGAGAGAAGTATACTCACTCTCTTTTTCCAAAATTTTGGCTTTTTGAGATATCATACATAAGTCACTAAGTCTTTTGAATTATTTTTGTATATGACATACAGTAAAGTCTCTTGCTAAATTTAGAGCTTCTGAACCTATTCATTTTATTCTATCCTACAGACAAGATCTGTAAAATAAACATATCTGTATTTATGTATCCCCAAATATAAATACACACAAGTTTTTCATTATTAAGCATCCTACTGTTTGACTGTTAAGGGCGATTATGCTTTTTCTCATTAGAGAAATTAATTTCATTCATTATCAACATATATAGTATTTATTTGCAACACCTGTGGGGACTCTTTCCACTGAATAGATCCTACTCTTTTAAGTGAGAATTCTAACACTTCTTTCATTACTGGGTGATTTCATTTAATTGTATTATGACATCAACTGTTATAGTATGGGCTTACAACATTTTAATGATATCTACAAAGAATGTTTCCCCATCATTCTGCACTCTGACTTTAAATTTAACTTAATTTTCTGTTTCTTCTCCTTTGTATTAATTAACCTCAGATCTCCTTGTTTTCAAGATAGTTTAGTGACTCTACCACCATAATTTGATTTTCTGGTTTACGTGGATAACTCAGTGTTAAGTCACTTTGTTTTAATATACTATTATTTTTATAATTGAGTGAAAGATCTTCACAAACAGTTTTCCGGATGAGTTTGAATATAAAATCTCAATTTTTTTTCTTGTTTATTCCTTGTTCTTTTATTAGTGGGTCTTTTCTTGTACTGCTCCAAAATTTATGTCATGCCATAAAAATAACTGCTCTTAGGTGCTGGATGTATTTTACTATAATGCAGTGTGAGCAATTGCTAGATTGGAATTAGCACGACACATAATTTTCTATTACATCCACACTGCATATTGTGAAAACATGTATTTGTCTGCACAAACAGGCTCAGTTCAGTCTTGGCTTTTGCCTTCATGAAAAGTTACTTGTTTTTCCTCCAAATATTCATATGGATTACTTTCCCATTTTATCCATTCTTTGCTTAAATATCCATGAGTATATCTCTGCTATTTAAATATATCCTCTTCTGAATTTATTTTGTATTTCCTATATTTATCTGACATAATGTATAGTAATTTAATTTTATAACATCAGCTTATTTATTTATTTATTAATTTATTTATTTTTGTTACCAGGGGTTGAACTAAGTACCTTGCATTTGCCAGGCGGGAGTTTATGCCACTGAACCAAACCATCTCCAAAACTCCATCAGCTTTTCTTTCTTTCTTTTTTTTTGCTCTTGAATTCTATTTTTTGTTGCTTTTAATAACAAATAACAATTTATAACAGTGTGACAGTTTCAAAACACAGTAGTATTTTTCAATATTTGATACAATGCATATTGTTGTCCTCCTAGTAGTTATACAGAGCGCAGGGTGTAGATGTTATAATTTTTAAAATCATTATTGGTACAACCAAAGTTCTTCTCATTGAAGTAAGAGAAAGTAGTTGTATATATAATCCAATGTTCGATAATTGCAGTGGGTTATTGGTAAAACTGGCAATGTTGGAGGCTGTTGTTGATTTAAACCTTTTACATCTAGCTTTACGTTTTATGCCTTGTGGTTAAACTTTTCTGCTGTGTGGATAAGGGCAAGTTTAAACATTACCTGTATAGAAAAACATGTAACTTTTTTATTTCTCAAGGTCAGTCAAATCCCTTCAGGATTTACTTTGGAACCAAGTACAGTGCTTTGTAGAACTGTTGTCATTGTCAGCCATCTGAATGAGTCACAGGCATTGCTTGACCAGTTTGTTCTGTGTGAAAGCCTGAGAGTTCACACAGTTTGTTCTGTGTGAAAGCCTTCTATGTGACTCTCCTTAGGCACACTATACATTGTCAGTCCTTTTCCTCTGTGGCCCTGTAGTCTTCTTGAACAGAAAATTTGGGACACCACTGAGTTATAGGATGTTATAGCACAGGTTCTCTTCTGTCCTGGGTCCTCACTGACCTTGAAGGGCTAGGGCCAAAATATTGGCTATCCTCACTGCCCTTCTTTTTCTCTTTTTGTCTGTAAACTTATATTCTTAACCCACCAGAAGAAAAGCTTAGCGATACTATTATTCTATAACATAGGTACTTGAGCATGACATTACTTTCTTTCTGAGTATCAAACATCTGAGTCTTAACTTGGAGTTGATATTTCTATATAACATAAATTCCATGAGAAAAGGGGTTCTTCCTACACCTGGGATAGTATTGGTTACATAATCCTGTTTTATCTATTTAATTAACAACCAAATGCCTGTGGCTGCTCTTGCCATAGATGAGCGCATTATGAATTCTGGAATGATTTTAGTTAATGTCCAACTAGAAGAGCATACATTTATAAAGTCAATAATTAATGAAATTATGAAAACTTGCTTTGTGATGCTTTCCATATCTGTTAGAAACACAATGAGTTGACATTTCTTGCGGGAAATTGCTTTGGTGTGACGTAAAATAACCCCTCTAAAGGCTCGTGGGTGCAGGGGTGGGGGTTTTGAGAAGAGGACTGGATTATGACCACAACAAGCTAGTGAGGTCACTAGTCAGGAGTGGATTGGCTCATTAGTGAGCTCACTGGTGAATGTGCTAATTGGAGCATGGGGGAATAAAGAGGGACCTTGGATACATGACCTCTAATGGTATTTTTTTTTTGTCCTCGTTTTCCTGGCTCTTTCATTCTGCCTTTCTATTTCTGGCTGCCAGGACTTGAGGAGGCTCCTTGTGCCACGCTGTCATCATGATGTTTCCATCATGGAGCCAACATGGATGGGAGCTCCACATCTAGGAGGCAAAATAAGTCCTTTCCCCTTTACACTGTATATGCCAGTCACTGGGTCCCATGGTGGAAAAATAACTAATGCAAGAACTAAACCTTGAAGTCCTTTTAATCATAACAATTATTCATATCTATTTCATTGAAGTTGCCCTGTTACTATTGGTGAAAGCGTTTAAACAATAAATGCATTTGAGAATTTTCTACTTGCCAAAGATTTTTGAAGGCAAAATGATAAAATTTTAAGATAAAATGTCCAAGTGCAGAATCCAGAAAATGATTATTGCGTGAATAGAAAATGTAATGAGAAAGGGCTGGGTGGAACTCAGTTATAACTATCAGATCCTTACCCTGTCCTAAAGTCATTTTTCTCAGTGCAAAATATCTTGAGTCTGAATTATTTAAGTTTTGACAAGGCAAGAGCATTGAAATAAAGGGACCACTGGAGGTTTAACCCGGTCAGGCCTTTTATGACCATACTCTAGGACACCCTTAAATTGTTAGGACGCCTGCCCACCTCTACAGGCACACCACTTCATATGCCTCAGGGAAGGCTCAGCAAGAAGCAGTTAGAGTCCCGCTTTGCCTCTAATTGAGCAGGTTGAGGCTGCTTTCAGGGAAGGAGGGCTGGCAAATTCAGTCAGGAATTTGGACAATACATTAAGCAGCAGATTGGAGAACAAAGTCAGGGTATAAAACGAACACTGAGTGTATGAGGTAGGAATAATTTGGTTAGAGTTGGCAGTTAAGAGAGCCTTACCTATCAGCCAACACTCTGGAAGAGGCACAGTGCAGATTGTGTGGCTAGGAGCCCGGGTGTAATGACTGTTTCAGACCTGCTTTAATAAGCTATAATCAACCTCTCGGGATAGAACATAAACTCTTAATTGTATGTTAATGTTTGTAACACAATATAAGAAAGACACACTTGGTAAAAATCCATAGTAACACAAGACAGGTTATAGATCTATAGCTATTTTTCTTTCTCATTTCTCACCCTAACACACTCATGTCTGAGTAGTCTTTTGATAATTTATCCCTGGTTTATTAGTTGATTCTCACAACTTCTGTATGAAAGTGTATCAGTGGAAGATAAGCCCATAATACACATTTGATTATTTCTTATTTATTTTTATATATTTGGTACAGGGACTCACTGCACAGCTTGGAGTCACAGTTGTGTTTTCAGCCTCCCCAGCCCTGGGATTATATGCATGTGCCACCACACCTGGCCTTAGTGGCCCACTCCGAGCATTCAGGGGGCAGGGCCAGCAAGGGATGTGCTGGGGACCAAATCCCTGTCCCTGTGCTTGTGTGAGCAGAAACTTAGTCCACTGAGCTATCTCACCAGCCCCAAGTATTTGTATAGTTTAAAATAAAATTTATATAAAGACATTATTTGATTAATAGTTAAGAAATCTTACCCAGAATTTGATGGAACTGTACAGATTGAAAAATGTCTCTTTCCTTCAATATCAAAATAGGAATAAATAAAATGTTTTAGAGAAATGAAAATTTCTTTCAAGTCATTGGAAGATAGATAAATGGGAAGCAGAAATAAGACCATATAACTCACCAAATAACGTATTCTTTTTTTTTCAAAAATATATTGAAGTAAATGAAAACTGTTTTATTTATTATTGAAAAGATGTTTTTCCTGTTATCTGTTTATTTCTTCATTGGAATGAAGAATTATTTTGTGTTCATCATTTTTACTTTATTTAATTTTTTTCCTCCTGCTGAGCTCAGACTATACTAATGATATTGCTGAGCTCAGAGTATACTAATGATATATATGCACAGTGTATTAATCAGTCTTCCTTTTATTGTTTTCTTATGGTATTTTTATTTTTTGCAGATGTAAGAATACTTTTTTATATTTTCCTTTTAAATATGTACATATATTACATGAAAATAAAACCCAAAGAATCCAACGTGTTGTGTAGCTAATAAATTTAGTTGGAATATTGGTTTTCTTAATCTCTCCTTCAGGTAAAATAAAGTTGTTAATTTTCATAACCTGTACTAACAATTTTTATCACATTGTGAGAGTTAAGAATACAAATAAACCTATTTAATGCACACTAAATATAAATGGTTATCTAATTATGAAAACATCAGATAAGACTAGCCAACGAATTCTGAATATAAAATCTAAAATATAGAAACTATCATAGGAACTCTCAGCCTGAGACAAAATTTTCATTTCTTCAAAGTAGTTCTGTGTGAAGGTTACTAACTTTTACATAAAAGACCACATATTGTTGGCTGAGAGTTAGTGCTAAAATGTGGGGCTGGGGAGGTAGCCCAGTGGCATAAGCACCTACCCAGCAAGTGCAAAGACTTGAGTTCGATCCCTGGTAACACACACATACAGACACACACACACACACACACACACACACACACACTCACACTCTTTCTCTATCCTGTGTTTGTAAAAATATAGAATATGAGTAATAAAAGAAACCTGCGTCTTGATAATAATGTCACTGCCCACCTGACTACGCAAGATTCCTTGTTCAAGGAACCCCAGGAACAGCCAAGGAAGTTCATCCCCTTTTTCCATGATTATATGGATGTAAATAATCACTTACCCAAATAGAGCAAGTTGATGTTCATTTTTGGCAGAGCAGAGGAGGGAAATAAATGGTGTCAGTTTGAAAGCATGCTGTAAACGTTAATTCCAAAAGCCGTACTGAAATAATACTGTTTGAGGACATCGACTCTCAGTTGTTGTTGTGCCTGTGTGCTGATGCCAGAATGTAGGGGCAACCTGCTGCAGGAATTACATAGTGCAAGCAAAGCTGAAACAACTGGGTAAAATGCCATGAATCAAGTCATTCTCCAAAGTTATAAATAATATAAAAGGTAGGAAAAGATGCAGAAAGTGTCAACCAGTTTCTAAACAGAGTTTAGGAGTCATCAAGAAGTGGTAGCCATGAATACATACCATAGTTGTTTGCTTAATTTATGGCAAGGCAAATTAAATTTGTGCATTTCATTAAAAACAGGGAGGTGACTTCAATCCTTGCTACCACTAAAATAAATAAATAAAAATGAAAACAGAAGTGTTAACCTTGGTGAGCCTATACCACATAAAACCACTCAACTGTGGTAATCTGTCTGTAGAAGAGAAAACGGTTCTAAACCTCTGCTCTCTAAGAGAGCGAGCCACATGCAAGTACAGATGAATTCAACATTTCACAGAAAACACTCCAGTTGGCCAGTTTTGTGTTGGCCAGAGGATGAGACACAAAGGGTAACGCTGCACCAATACCTTGAATACTAAGCTCTATTTTAGTTTTCTGCAAAAATATTTATTAAATTATTATAAGTGTTGGCCAGTGAGATGGCTCAATAGTCTAAAGTGCCTGCTTAGCTAAGCTAGGTAACCACAGGGCCCACAGTTTGATCCCTGGCACCACATGCTGTGCCAGCCTTACCTGCAGGGCAGGCTGACCTGGCCGTAATATAAAATAAGTAAGTAAATAAATAAATGCTTGCAATAGTTTTGTAAAAATTTGTACTATTTAAAGATAACTTTCCTTAAACTATTTTCATAGTCTGGGTAGAAATTAATAAGTAGATAAATCAATGAATGACTATGCCTCAAAAATACTGTGTGTATCTACTACGTTACAGGAACATGTTGCATCAAAAAGTCTAAGTGTCCCTTTTGGGAGTTAAAGAAACAAAGCAAGAAAAAACAAACACTGGAATTAATCCCTCGAGAAATGTAGGCAGTAGTGGGCCCTTAGAGAATTCATCCCTTAGGCGTAAATGCATACATAGACATACACACACATGGACGTACACGTGCAACGTGGAAATGTTATAGAAAACTAC
>PVJA010017718.1:0-41199 GCA_004027025.1 Myocastor coypus | reverse complement strand
GAGAGGGAGAGCAGAGGGAGGAAGCAATGGAGGTTCACTTTCAGGCCATGCTCCCAGTGGCCCACCTCTTCACACAAGGCATCACCTCCCAATTTTCCACTGAACTATAAAACTTATCAGTGGACCAATCTACTGGTGAGAATCATGCCTCTATGATCCAGTCACCTCCTCATAGTTCCAGATACGAGCCCAGGAGACTTTGTGGGAACATCTAGGGACCAGTAGGACACTTGCCCAGTATCACACAGCTAACCTAAAGATGGCAGGCCTGAAGTTCCAGGTCAGATTGCCCTGACTTCAGTCAGCATTTCTATGGCAGTGTTCTGTATTTCAACTTTCTTGTCTTCCTTGTTCTGGTCCACTCAGATAACAGAGGTTTTCCTTGAAAAGTTGCTTAGCTCGACACTGAGCATGGACCAAAATTGTGCTATTACATATGACTGGCAGAAAATGATTTAGTCACAAAAGTCTACATCTTCTGTCTTTAGCCAGGATATTGGAATGGGTACTTCAGTCAGGCAGCTGCTGCCACCAGGAGATATCTGTGGTGATGAAAGGCAGAAGAGAAAGAAAGACATCAAGGTGACAATCTTGAGGCTATCCACACATTTCAACTCATAAAATTAAATGATAGACAGACAGACAGACAGACAGACAGACAGACAGACAGAAAGACAGGGAAGCATTGGGAGAACTAGTCTGAAACTCAGAAGACAATCAGTAGGTTAGAGACCCAAAATCAAGAGCTCTAAAGAAAGAAACTTTGTAAGGTCACAAGAAGTACTGACTTCCAAGATAAAGAATTCCAAATCCATAGAAAGAGCTTGGGAATATAACCCCAGACTCTGATACTCTACTACATAAAATGATTGTATATTTCGTGTGTGTGTGTGTGTGTATGTCTGATTTTACATTTGAGGTAAATAATCATGCCCAAATCTTCTAAATGTAGCTGTACGAACTCAAGGCAATGATCATCTTCATTGGAATGACTCTGGGTATTCACAAAAGTCACCTTTTCTCCTTAAAAAATGATGTCTGTGATTGAAACATTAATTACATCCTCCAAAAGAGCTAATAGAGAAAATTTTGAATGTTCTCAAATGAAAGAAATGATAAATGTTTGAGGTCACAGATATGCCAATTACCCTGATCTCATTACTACATATTGTATTTATGTATTGAAATGTCAGACTGTACCCAATAAATATGCACAATTATTATGTCAGTTAAGTTTTTAAATGATGTCTAAAAGAACCTGATCCAGTCTGAATGAACAAACAACTGTCCTCTATCAAGGATTCATGCCAAGGAGAAAAAGGCCAGTTTCTCGTATGGATAATGACTCTGGAAACATTTTGTAAAGACAGTAAAACATGAGCTGAATCTAGAAGATCTGATTGCTGCTCACTTATTTCAAAGAAAGGAGAGAGATTGGGCCTGACTAAGGGATTTTCAATACCAAGATTTACCTGAACCTCATAGCAGAATCCTGAGGCTCATGTACAGACCTCTGGAGTAAGTCAGTCCCCTGGAAGCACACCCAGGAGCCCTTCTGCATACTATCAGGAGTGACAGGCACCTGACACCCCCAAGAAATTCTGAGCCACTCAGGATTTTGAAACTAAGAACAAGACAAAGGCTCTCTTAAGAAGAAATGGGAATTCTGACATAAGTTTGGCATTAGAGACTGACTACTAAAGATTCAGAAGAAAGAAAGAAGGAAAGAAAGAAAGAAAGAAAGAAAGAAAGAAAGAAAGAAAGAAAGAAAGAAAGAAAGAAAGAAAGAAGAGAGGAAATGGAAGGTGGGACATGTGAATATAGAGAGAACCAGAGAGCACGAGCCTGTCAGACATCATCACTGTGGTACACAGATCAGGTGTGGCAGTCCAGGGAGGACATGTATGACATTAGCAAAGGCATGAGATCAATAATAATACTACTGGATAATTGATTAAATGTCTTTTACACTGTGTCTTGAGAACACTTTATATTCACCTAACCTTAATTCACTGTGGTAGGATTTTTCTCCAACTGAAAATGAGGAAACAATAGAGGAAAGATGTGCAGCAATTTGCCCCAGGTCACACAGCTAGCGAACAGGTAAACTACGAAAGAGTCCCCTGGGCTATCTATGCAAAATCCACACTGAGCACCTCCTCACCTAACAGCTGCCTAAAAACCAACACGACTGCTCAATTGGTTTGGCAGGAGCCAGAGCACAGGACGGTGGTTAGCAAATGTACAGCCTAACAAACAATTCACTCAAAAGGTCTCTGTTGTGTATGGTTCTTTTAGAAGGACCAGGAGCTTCCAGCTGAGGGGCAGGCTGCAGTATCAGCAGTCTCCATGAGTTAGATGTGCTTTCCTTGGAATAAGCAACAGAGGGTCCAGGGAAATACCTTTGTAGAATAAGTGCTTGCCTGGCAAGCACAAGGCCCTGAGTTCAATCCTCAGTCCCACAAAAGAAAAGAAATAAGCAACAGAACCTGTAGATTTCCTGGAATTAGTCCAATAGTAGTCCCTTCCATTTTAACAATACAGAACAACAAAAACAACAACAACATATATATATATATATATATATATATATATATATATATATATGTTTTGGGACTTCGTGGAAACTTCTAGAAATAGCTCCCTCCCAATTATCACTTCCACAACATGTACAGCCCAGAATTGTCTGTTTCATGTCTTTTTTATATATTTAAACTCACGATTTTTATTTTAATTTTGCCAAAATGACATTTTATCATAAAGAGTATCTCCATTTGACATTCTTGTGTCAATACTAATGGTGGCATTTGCGTGTTGATTAGGTAAAAATTGGGCCCTGACAATCACACAGCCAATTCCAGACCCACAGGCTCGTTCATCAGGACTTCTCAATTGCTTTTTTAATTTCTTCTGTTGACATTGACCCTGTGTAAGGTTATTTATAAAAATCTTTATGAATATAGTTTATGACTTAATTTTAACAAGTATTAGATAGATGTTCTCACTGAGTCCATGACCTGAGGTGGTAAAGATTTCTATCAGATAGCATCAAGATTCATTTAAATTTCTCATTTTGTGGTTTCTATTCTATTTTCCCAGCAGCACCAAGGGTCAAATATAAATGAAATGAGAAGTGTCTTTCACATTAACCATTTTTATTGATTCCTTGGAGCAGAAATGTAGATCTTTCTAAAGCAATTAGAGTGTTGGAAAAACAGACCATCTAAGGGAAGGCAAGATTTTTACGTCTATCTACAACAATCATGTTATGAAAGGGATGCCTTTCCAATCCACACAACAAATATGTTATATACTACAAAACGCATCCATTAGCTTACATTTTTAAACAAAAAACAGAAACCATTTAAAATGAGAAAAGGCTTTAAAGATATATTCATTTTAGGATTCCAAAGTAACTGTAAACAGATTAAATCCTGTGTAGTATTTTATGCATATTGAAAATAGGAACGTGTTACAAAAAGCCTGGATTTTCAATTTCTTTTGAAAAGCTAGATTGAGCTACACTGTGTTCACATTTCCCTATGACAATCAAAGGGTAGGTTAGTAACTTCCAGAGATCATTTGTGTACCTTTCGATTCACAAAACACAATCACTCCTTTTTTGTTTTGTTTTGTTTTGTTTTCTACCTAGTCTTTTCATTGTCTCATATTACTTACCCAACTCCTGGAGGCTCTTGCATGGCCAGATCCTGATGTCTTTGACTACAACACTTTAAACTAAAGAAACTGAGAACAAGAGATTAAATAGCATGTTCATACAACAAGTTAAAGACTTAGACTTCAGTGTCCTAAACTAGGCAACACTACTTATTTTCTCATGTAAATTTTGCTCTTAACAATCTCTCGTGAAAACATGGATACGAATTTGTTTAACAACTCATGGAGTGGAATGAGTAGATAAGTATCATCATGCATCTTTTACTGATCCTAATGGAATGCTTTATCACCTCAGATCTGTCTTCATAATGAAATCCTGGCTGTAAGGATTGCAAGGATTTTGCATTAATTTCTGTCTGATACCTGCAACAGAGATTCTGCAATATTCTCTACAAGTGCTTCTGAGAACAGAAAGTGACCATGGCCATGAGAGAGGCTGAAGACAACAATAACAAAAAAGAACTATCTCTGCAGCAGTAGGAAGCCAGTATGGTGGGACTGGCCGTGCCTTCTAGTATGTGTACCTTTCAGAAATTGTTCCCCTTTGAGTGAGGGCAGACATAGCTACTCACTTCTAATGATCAAAACATGGCAGAAGTGATGGTATTACACTGCCAGAGCTTGGATCAGGAGAGAGCGTGGCTTGGGGCATTCTCGCTTGCTGTTGGATGGCTTTCCTTGTGAGAAGCCGGCTTTCATTTTATGAAACAATCTTAGAGAGAGAGCCATGTGGAAGACAGAGGTCACCAGCAACCCTCAGAGTAAACTAGAAGGATGCTCCATCTCAGTCTCTCCTACAGATGAAACTGCAATCTCAGTACCAGCCTGGCTGAGACCTTATGAGAAATCCTGAGCCAGAAGCATCCAGACAAGTCCTGCCCAGCCCCTGGCCCCCAGAAGCTATAAAGTAATACAGTTACTGCTTTAGGCCTTAAAGTTTTGGACCAGGGAGACCATTCAGCAGTACCAGTGTGTACCTGGCAAGCACAAGGTCCTGAGTTCTATCCCTGGTACAAAAAAACAAATGAATAAGCCTTAATAGATTTAAGGCAGCATGTAACATAGCAAATAATAACACAATAAAGAACAAAGATCCCTGAGTTGTTCACATATGGTGAGCCACTTAAATTTTTTCCACATACTGCAATATGTGTGTATGTGATGCATATGTATGTTATCAAAACTAAGACTAAGTATTGATAAAAACAGAATTAAAAATAAGCTAGAACTTGTTCAAGTTCTGCTCTGTCATTTATATGTTGGCTAGGTGGCATGGGAAAGATATTTAGCTTTGGAAAATTCTTCATCTGAAAAATGAGGCTACCTTCCTCACTGTATTTTATAAATGACTCTTTTTTTATTCCTTCTTGCAGTTTCTAATTTCAGTCCATTCCAAAGTCATTGGTTTCAACAAGTTCGGAGCAAACCAGCAGATAACCCATGCATCCTAACACATGCAGGCTCTGTGGTAAGCTTCCCTAGCCATTTCTAAAGTAGGTTGACCATCACCAGGAAGCATACGCTGGGCCACAGCCCACCATAAGCATGGGGTCACAACTGGGCTCCTAGTAGTCTGTTACCTAAGGCTATGAATTCTTTACTGCTGTTTTCTCATAGCCTCTACTTTTATAATCTTCTCTCTTTGTTTTCCAACCATTCTCCAAGATCCCATGAGAGTAAATTTACAGTCAGAGCTGACAACACAAGAGCAAAGTTTTGTGTCGTCTCCAATTCTGTAGATGCCTTTTACTCTCTAGACCTTTTTTGTAACCCTGATGAGTGATAGATTGACCTGCCTATGAAATGGTGTTTATGGATACCTTCCTATGAGGATGCTATGCGGTACATGTCCAGATGCTGTGTATTCCTCGGGAGCAATGTTAGCTGAGTCTTTGACCATAAAGACTTTACTCTGTTGAAGCTGAATAGAGGAAATGCCTCAATAAACTACTCAATTTTTAGCCAAAGTTCAATATTTTAAGCCATCATTTACATATTATATGAATCTTCTCTGAGTTTTCACATTAACATTCTTGTCTTACTTGCTCCCAAGAGAAAAAAGGACTTTTCACAGAGCAGCTTGCTCAAGATTATTTATGGATATAAAAAAAATTTACTTATTTGGGGTCAGTGACAGTTCTGTCCAACAGTCCCAAGTGTCTCTGTAGGAGGAAATGGTTGTTTTCTGTGTCATCATACTCACAAAAGTACTTCTGAACAATTATTCGCAACTTGATTACAATTATTTAGAACCTGTTTAAATTTACTTCTTTATCGAGCCATTATTGGACAGGCTTCTGAAGCAGGTACCACACTAAATTCAAAGACAAATGGAAGTATGCACTTGCCCTCAGCTGGATTATAATCTGGAGGCAGATGTTGAAAGGAACGGTGGGATTTGTTAAAAATGAGTTCGTTCAGCACCCTAATGTCTCAGGAGGTTAGCAGTTAGTGAAAGCAGGAAGAAAATTCTTCCAGGAGAGATAATGGAATAATTCTAGGATGAGAAAATGCTTGCATTAAACCTTGAATGATAAGCAGGAAGATTCTGATGGGTGAGGAAATGTCACCACAAAAAGCAAGACAAGAAGGTGTGGATGGCAAAAAGTGTTAGAACAATAGTGAATGAAGCTGGGCGTGGTGGTGCATGCCTTTAATCCCAGCACTTGGGAGGCTGAGGCAGGCAGATCGGTGCAAGTTCAAGACCAACCTGGGCTACAAAAGTGAGCTCAAGGTCAGCCTGAACTGCATAATGAGACCCTGTCTCAAAAAGACAAAAAAAAAAAAGTGAATGAAGCTTAAAGTACATGAGGATTACAGTGGGGGATGAGGACGGAACGTCAGACAATCATGGACCAGGAAGAACACCCAAGAGCGAAGAAACAAAGGAATGGAGAAGGGCAGGGACAGAGAAGATAGAAAGAAGTCAACAGACTACATTTTTAAAAATTATTTATTTCTGGCATTTCAAGGAGAGGAGTGGGCAGAGGCCGGATGGAGTGAGCCAAGGATGGCTCACATCTAGAACTACAGAGCAGCACGTGCCAGAAGTGGAAGTCCAAGTGAAACATAGATAAACTGCTTCCTTGAACAATCAAGAGTGTCACCGTATCCCAGGCATTCTCAGAAGCACCAGATTCCTATGGTGGATTTCCAGGCAGAGCTGAGACAGGTGTTCTTAGGTAAGACCCCGAGAGATGGTTCAAGCCCACGGGAGCATCAAGTTACCCACTGATTGTGAAATTTCTGAACACATCGCAGTGTCTCTAAGAGAAACTGCATCATACCTTTATAGCGGTACCCTAGGTGTTAAGCCTCCTGAAATGGTATCGTGGACACTGGATTTGGTGAAACAGCAATCATGATGGTGGGCAAGAGCAGCAAGGTGCTGCAGCACGTTGACTACCGTATGCGCTGCATCCTGCAGGATGGCCGCATCTTCATCGGCACCTTCAAGGCTTTTGACAAGCGCGTGAATTTGGTCCTCTTTGACTGCGATGAGTTCAGGAAGATCAGGCCAAAGAATGCAAAAGAGCCAGAGCATGAAGAGAAGAGGGTTTGGGTCTGGTCTTGCTCCGCAGGGAGAACTTGGTGTCCATGACTGTGGAAGGGCCGCCCCCTAAGGATACTGGGTGCCACTTGCTGGAGCTTCAGGTGCCACTTGCTGGAGCTTCAGGGGGTCCTGGGGTTGGGAGGGCAGCTGGAAGAGGTGTACCAGCCGGTGTGCCCATTCCCCAGGCTCCTGCTGCCTGTCTGAGGAGTAGGGGTCCATCCCACAGGTAACTACTCCACAGGGAAATGCACTGTGGCAGCTGTGGCTAAGGCCACAACTGCCAGCGTTGCTGGAGCTCCTGCCCAGTACCCACCATGAAAGGGGTCTCCACTCCCTCCTGTAGGCAGAGCCACCCACCTCCAGGTGTTATGGCTCCTCCATCTGGTATGAGGCCTCCCATGGACCCAACAATTGGACTTCCTCCTGCTCGAGGGACACCATGGTACACAGAGAGTTCTGGGACAAGCGCAGGGTGCCATATCAGGGATTGAACCCAGGTCCTTACACTTGCCAGGCAGGTGCTTAGACTGCTGAGTTATCTCCCCTGCCCCAGATTAAAATTCTTATTTTGATCGCTTTTACATGTTATATTTGGCAATCTGCACAACTACATGAAAGCCAGCAATATGTAATATAACAGCCACCATTTAGTAGCTATCATCTTGGGTTTTTTTTTTTTATTCTGAATCACTTATAATGTTTTATTATTTTTAGTCTCTTTTAGATAAAAAGGAAATGATAAATGTCATATATAAATATAAAAAAATGAAACAAATAACAGTCAAATAGAAAAGAATTCTCACATTTTGAAAAATGATTGAACTGTTAATTTAGTTTGGAAATGATTGATTGGAAGCAAAGGGCTAAAATAAAGAAGAAGAAATAAAATGTATAAAAGACATCACAGTATTAAAAAGCAGCAGTAGAGTCAAAGGGAAGGCTTGGAGAAAGACAAAAGGGGTCTGAGGAGTGAGAATTTAGGAAAGTGGACAAGAGAAAGGCCAATGAGCTTCATCTACTTGAAAATATCATCGAGATCAATTTCTCAAAGGAGTTGAATATTTTACTTACCAGTGATCTCAGCAAATTAATCTCTATGATACCCAAAGTTTTCACTTATAAAAAGAGTAGTATCTACTTAAATTGTGTGTTAAATGCTACCACAGTATTATTAAAACATTGAACAAGGTTTCTGATATAAGTATCCTATATGTAATGAAATGTCATCTGTATCTGCTGCAATGTCCTGGGTTGAAATCTGTGTTGTGTAATATTGATATGGTCACAGTCACTTTCATAGTGGTGTCCTGATCTTTTTCAATCTTTCTACCTCCAACTAGTTATGGTTTATGTTATGGTTTGTGTCTAGTTGTCCCTCCAAGGCCGCATGTAGTCATAGGACGGGGACTTCTAGAGTTTGGGACTAACTCATGATTCACTGAGATCATGTGTCTTAGTACTGCTGGGATTATGGATCTTAGTACTGGTGGGACTATGGGTCTGTGTACCTTCCCAAGCCTGGGACAATAGCCTGAATGTAATATAAAAGAGACAGAGAAACAGACTCTCTCTCTCTCTCTCTCTCTCTCTCTCTCTCTCTCTCTCTCTCTCTCTCTCTCTCTTCCCTCTGTTCCCTCTATTGCTGTTGTTGCTCTGTTGCCCTGGTTGCTGTTCTTGCTGTTCCGCTGCCATGAACTGGATGCTCTCTGCCTTGTGCCAGCCTGCCTTGGCGTCAGCCGGATATAGACTGAAACCTCCAGTAACTGTGAGCTAAATAAACCTTTCCTTCCTTCACTCTTTTGGGTGTCAAGTATCTGTCCCAGCAAGGAGAGAAGAGTAACTAAGACAGTTTCCATCTAGATGGAACCCTAAAGCCTGACACAATTATAGGTAGGACCTTTGGAAAGCAGTCAAATTACAGGAGCATTATAGCCCACATGTTGTCAGAAGATGAGGCCTGGTCCAGAAAAGGCTGAGGGATCACTGTGGGCGAGTCATGCCTCCCTTCCCAGACCCTCCCTTGACCTCTGTTTCCCGGATACCATGACCTGAGCAGCTTTTCCTCTGCCCTGCAGCTCTGCCATGCGGCCCTGCACTGGAGCTGTATGATTACGGAATAAAACAGGAGCTAAAATAAACCTGTGGTGTGAGTTGCAGGTGTCAGGGATTGTGTCTTATCCCTGAGAAAAGTCACTAATCTACTTGAATATGTACATACTGATGGAATTGATGACTACAGATAAATACAACTTAGAAGAAGGGATGGTCTTTTAAAAATTAATTAATATCTTAGAGAAATGAAATCTGAATCTAAAGAATTAAAATTATAGATTATTAAGGGTAATAAAAATGAAATTAGGAAAATAGAAAGATATGCAAAGAATTTAAAGGCAGTAATATGAATTACATAACCACAAAGAAATGGATAATTTCAGTCAGCTTTTGCTATAGAAGAAATAACTTCTACATCTCATATTTTATAATGAATATATATTCTTGGCTTATGTCCACACAGGAAGCCATGGTTCTAACAGTGTTAATCTCCATGAGCTGAACCAATCTTAAGTCATATTTATTAAAAACAATGAGAAAAGTCAGAGATGTAGGAAATCAACTCAGGAGACTCAATGGTGAACGTTGGACAGTTTTAGGAATAAGAGACTATAAATGACAAAACATATTTTTTAAGGAAGAAAATGGATAGAGCTGAAGAAAAAGAAATTTCTAAAGCAAAGTGGCCTGCTGAGTTCTCAGAGGAATACATGACAAAGTGATGTCCTCCAAGTCAAAAACTGTAAAACTCCAGAATACCACTGACAAGAAAAATACATAGACATGAAAAATACTGTAGATGATAGAAATATCCCCAAAAGTTTTCTTATAGGAAAAGTGAAATTCACCTGTGATGAAACAAGAATGCATTTGGTACCAGATTCATCAGCAGCACAGAAGAGAAAAGAATGAAAAACTTTAAGGTCATGACAGAAGTTAATTTTACTCTGGAATTTTATGCAAATTGAACTCAATAGAAGGTAAGGACAAAAATGAGATATTTCTATTTAAAATTTCTATCATTGATTTTTAAAAATTTTATGGGTAGATAGAATCTATGTTAAATATACTATAGCACTTTCTTTAAGCAGTAAAAATAGAAATGAAAATATTCACTCCATCTAAAATTCACAAGATGCACATCAATAAAGAATATATTGAGGAACCTAAAACAAGATACAGATATATTGAAAGACACACCATCACTTTTGATTAAGAAGAGTTAACATAAAAACATTCTGCTTCTTAAATATATGAATGTAACTCAGTTTACATTGCAGGAGGGCTAACTCAGTCTGATACCAGAACATATAAACAACTCTAATCAAATACAGATGACATCGCCACAGGAAAAGAGAATAGCTAGCGCTGTGTAATATATAAAATTTAATACATCAGACACCCAGTAGTTTGATTCACAAGATAATATAACCTGAATATAGTGAAATTAGTAAATCTGGTTAAAAGACAAAAGTATTGTAAGAAGATTTAGGACATGAAATGGCCAAACCACGGTAACAGATGGTTTTAATGAAGATTGAAAAGCCAGAAAATATTTAGGACATTTAAAATAAAGACAGGGGACACCCACTCCGGACCCCCCCTCCTGTCCCTCTCTCAGACAGGAGCTTTCTTTGCCTCAATAAATCTATTCTGCTCATAATAAATAAATAAATAAATTAAATAAAGACAGATATATGAAGGCATTTAAAAAATTTGTATATCAGAAAGCATGATACCAATAGCAATTGATAAATGATTGGAAATAATCAATTTCCAATCAATTTATAAATGATTTGGAAATGCTTGTAATGTAAAAGTAGTATCTATCATATTCATAGGGTCTTGTTGATAAGAAAAACATTCCATAAACAGTCAAAGGACCTATTATGGTTTGTGTCTGGACAGCCCCCTCAAAGACACTTGTAGTCATGGGGTGTGGGCTCTTCCCCGGAGGCAGAACTGCGAATTTCTGATTGGCTCCTTGTCTAGGGCTCAGATTGATAGTGTAACCCACATACAACACAAGGGAGAAAAGAGGCTTACTCTGCTCCTTTGGTTCTTGCTGTTTTTGCTGTGTTCTGTGCTGCCATGAACGAATGTCCCTCGGTCATGCTACACTGTCTTGGAGCTAGCTCATTACAAACTGAAACCTCTACAAATGGTGAACCAAATAAACCTTCCCTTCCTTAATTTTGAGGGTCAAGTATTTTATCTCACCAATAACAGAAAAAGTAACTAAGTAGGATCTGGATAGATTTTTCATTAAAAAGCAAATACAAATACACTTTCACAATTATTTTTAAATATTCTAGTTTTTAACACCCAGAAAAACGATTCACTTCACACTCTTGTCAAACTAACAAAAATCAAAAGGGGTTATAATACTTATTTTGTGACACTGTAAAGAAATAGAACTTCACTGAGTTGTTGGCATAACTACAAAATGTTATAGATTTTTTGGAAAACAATACACGACAAGTAATAAAATGAAAAAACTCCACAAATTCTGTTTAGAGACCCTACTTCTAGAATTGTCCTAGAAATACAAACACATGATAATACACATAAAATGTTGTTTCCTGTGATTTTATTTGCACTGGTAAAAATTAGAATCAGTATAAACACTCATTCACAATGAAGCAGCTGAACAAACCATGGTGTATTTTATATTATGGGATGGCATGTGGCAACCAAGAAGAATGAAATAGGAATGCTCCAGTTTGATTTGCAGGTTTTTAATGAAATGGTATTAAGATAAATGAGTGTGCCTTGAGTGAACTCTATGGAAGAAAAAAAAAAACAAACCTGAATAAAGTGAGCTTCCTTCCATAAGACCTCAAGGACTTCCAGTGCCATGTTAATGAGGTGAATAATTTATGAATCACAAAGCAAAAATTAAAGATAAAAAAATTAAAGATAAACCCTTAAAAATCTATGCTATCCCAGTTAACTTAAGGCAACCTCAACTTTTTATCTTATCTTCCTATTTTTTTTTTTTTTTTTTTTTTTTTTTTGTGGGACCAGGGTTCGAACTCACGACCTTGCACTTGCCCAGCAGGCACTTGTGCCTCGGAGCTATCTCCCCAGCCCCACCTATTTTTTTTTTTTTTTTTTGATATGTCTTCCTCAGTCTGTATGTGTTGTAATAGTAGGAGCCTTCTGCAGAAAAATAAATACAGCATGTAAGCGATATGGACGGCCAGTGCTCTCAGCTAAGTAATCGTTGTACTCATATCGCTAAAACAACACGTGACCAATTTAGGCATGTGTATTCCAGAAGAAACTGTTTTCCAAATATGCTCCATTGTTCTTTGGGTAATTTGATTGTGGTGACAGGTCATTCAGGCTATAATTGGGTTTAATTAGCCTTCCCACAGCTGTAATATTCGTTACCTACATGCACACTGTCAAAAAAAAAAGCAGGAAAGGCAAGAGAAGGAAAGGAAGGGTGGGACAGTGGGAGGCTGGTTCATTTTCTACTTTTTTTAAAATGCCAGATAAATTGTTTTCAACCTGTCTTACAAGCAAATGCCTCACTTTTTGTATAAATGAGGGGAAATGTGTCACCATGACAGCTCTTAGAGAGAAATAGCTAATCTCTTCAACAGTGGACAATGAACTCAATTCTGTCTTTTGTACAATAACACATGGTTTCCAGGACCTAGAGGGGAGAAAAACCTCCAGCGTCCCCTCCCCAGAACCTCCTGCTAAAATATTGATTAGGAGACTACATGAAATTAAGAAAGTTTGCACAAATCAACAAAATATGTTTAAAGATGCAAATATTTCATTTTCCTAGGTAGATAGGGACTACATACACACGTGCATCATGTATACCAACAGAAATAGTAAGGCACTTTCTGACTTAAGGTAACCATGTACCTACTTAAATGCTACATAAAAGATAATATTACTAATCTAAGATTTTTCTGTCATACTGAGTCATTTCAGGAGCCTCTGAGAAGTCACTGTCACCCTCCAGCAGGGACCAAATCAGAAACTGTCTGGTAAGTTGATCTCGAAGGTTCTTTCAGTCAGTAAAATTTGAGGATGGAATTTTTTTTAATTATGATAGAAATCAATCAAGATTCCCTGGGATCAGTTCACCAGAGGTTTTGCTACTTGATTTTCCTTCCTCTCAGACACAGTCACAGTTCAAATCACAAATGGTAAGGAGTGTGCTCATGACTACAGTTCCCAGACCCTCCTCAGCTTCTAGTGAAGTCAAGATGAGGATATGGCTGTGAATGCATGGAGCTGGGAGCCATCTCTGTTCCTTCACCTGCAGCCTTAGCCCAGGAATCCCTGTCTGAGCAGGTTATATACAAACCCTCCTCCTCACCATCACTGGTGGTCTTCAGGAACAAGAGACACCATTTAGTCCATTGAGCCTTTTGAAAACTTAAACAAACAAACAAAAAAAAAAAACTCTCCACATATGAATCTCTAATGGTTTCCAATTGGGACAACAATGTCTGTCTTTGAAAAAAAAAAAAGACAATTATTTCAATGATTTGTTTTTATGTGGAATGGAACTCCGCCGTGCTGTTCAGTACAAAGCTCCTCAATTGCTTGACTTTCTCTATTAATTCCATTTCTATCCCTTGAGATAATACAGAGTAAGCAGAACTCTTTGTCCATATTGCCATCTTTGTACATTATTCTTAGTACCCCACAAACACATGAAATCCCCTTCTTTGACAAACAACCCCAATTCCTTGAAAAATTCCTCTCTATCAATGGTTTCAAATTGCTTCATTATCCTGTTACTCTCCTGTGAATATTCTCAAAACTTTTCATGTTATTGTTAGCTTATTGGATCCAAAACTGAATATAATACTCAGAAATGAACTAAATAGCTCAAGGCAGAAGAGAAATATCTTGTTTACTGTCAATTTTATTTTTCCAACATAGCTATGAAAGCTAATATAGCTATGTTAGCTTTATAGAAATTATATGTGGTTTGTATGAATAAAAAATACTTTCCATCCTTGGAAACTAAAAAAATAAATATTTTCATTAAACAAACTTAAAAGATAAATATTCTAAGTATTAAATATGTTAATCCAACATAACAATTCCACACATACAGTATGTGTTAGGAAATTATAGCTCCTTACTCCCATACTATGTAGATATCTGTTCTCTAAATCTGTTCTCTTCAGACATCATAATGAGGAATACTTTCTATCAACTGCCATACAAATTATATTATGATGCATATGATATTAATATGGTATTAAATATATATAATTCCTACATGATATTAAAACCATATCCGTAACCTCATAAAGGACCTGTTGTTGCAGTCAGAGTGAATGGGTTTTTTTTCAGAGTATTCTTCCTTCTATTGCTTATCTCTATGGATGGCATAATAACCATTATTATCAGTTTTCCAGACTGATTATCTAGAAGGAATCCTTGACACTCTGTCTCTGTCTCTGTCTCTGTCTCTGTCTCTGTCTCTGTCTCTGTCTCTGTCTCTGTCTCTCTCTCTCTCTCTCGCATATCTGTCTCTCTGTCTCTCTCTCATCTCTGTCTCTCTGTCTCTCCCTCTCATCTCTGTCTCTCATCTCTGTCTCTGTCTTTCTCTCCCTCCTTCTGAAATCAAACAGCCCAGTTCTCTAGGGCTAGCTCCAAAATCTCTCTAGGAAGATATTCATTGCTCCTATGGTTCTTTTCAAACTATATCTTTCCAAGAGCCACTTTATCTTACTTTCTCCAATTTTTCCCCCTACAATCCAAATTCAACATTTCCCCTCTCTGCTTCAAACCTTTCTACATCCCTTTCACCTGGCTCCTAAGAGCCTTTTGATCTGGTCTTTGATTTCTTCTTCAATCCCAATCATCATTATATGTATACAGTGACTTACTTCATTCATTGCAGTTTCCCTGAAAATGTGCTCACCTTATCCCAGCTACTCTGACCCCACCTCTTCAGCCGTCAAATATCAAAGCTTTCACTTGAGTCTTTTCCTGAGGAAATTTCCACTGGCTGTAACCTCAGAAATGGTGAAGGTGCCCCTCTCTGTAAGTTCTGCTGGAAGACACACCACAGAGTTTGGTAGCTGATTACTTTCACTCGCTCCAGTCTCTCATCTGATCATCGCATTGCCTATTGTAAATCTCCTCCTTTACTTTTATAAGGCCCAGTGATGACACTGAGCACACCTGACCAACCCAGAATAGTCTGTCCCTGCCATGAACCTTAATCACAACTATAAAGGCCCTTTACTGTGTCAGATATATCTACAGTTTCTGAAGTGTAGGATACGCACTTCTTCCAGGGCAGAGGTTTATTATTCAGCCTCAGCATTTGAGGTCAGGTTTAGCAAGCAGAGCGGGTAGAACACTGTTGGGTGAAAACACAGCACAAGCAAAGCCCAAGGTGAGGAGCGCAATACACTTAGCTCCTGAAAGAAGACAGTGTGGGTAGAAGCCAGACAGCAGAAGATGTGAAATGAGACAAGCGGTGTAAGGATGGGCCAGATGGTGTAGAGGCTTGTTGCCATGCTGAGAAATTTTATTTCCAGTCATAACAGTAATAGGAAGCCACTAGAGTCCATCATGCACTGGGAGTGATAGAGTCAGATTTACGTATTTTTAGATTACTCTGGTTTCAGTGTGAAAAACGGTTCAGAGGAGCCAAGGGTAGGAGTAAAGACAGATTTCATTTACATTCCTGGGAGATGTCTGCAGAACATTCTTCCATAATCCTAGGCATCCCATGTGACCGGCACTACTATCAAGTACACTACGACTTGATAATCAAATTTCCTTGAACATGTTGCTGTGCACGCTTTTCCAACTCTTCCTCACTACTCATCCCCGTCCTGTGTAGAGGGAAGGGAAATGACTAAGCTCAAATGGTGAGTCGCCAAAACAGAAAGGCAGCCCGAGTAGCCACAGGGAGACTCCTGACTCCCAGTCCGGAACTTCTTGATTAGCATTACATTTTTCCTTAAAAATGTATACTTTTTACAATATTCAGTTTTCATAAGAAAACTTACTTGCTAGGCTAGGTCTCCTTTCTCCTCTTTATGGATAGGAAAGTGGAGGTTAGTGTAATGAGGTTATCTCGTCATAGAGTGGACCACACTGCAATCTCTGTATCACTTTACAGCATGTTGGCACAGCACAGCGTATGCACTGGTTGAAGAAAGGCAAGTCATTCCTCAGAGATAGTCTTCATGTGCAGTTAGGGAAATGGTGACTGCCCACTGCCTGTAAATAGGTTTGGGAAAAAAGATAGTCTCGGAGTCTATTAACTTAGCTTTCCCTTCAGCAGGCTCCTTGCCACTCCCTGCTCAACATAACATAACCATTAAGCACGTTGGGTCTGAGGTAATGACTCTATTTAGCATGTTCACTCCTTCCCATAATATTAATCACCAGTTGCTATCACATCCTGTTTGTTAAAGCCAAGCAATAATGCAAATAAATCCTCGTAGCAGGAACCCTCAATTAAGGGGAATTTGTTTCCCCTGAACATCAATACCAACAGAAAGACTCAAATGACGGGAAACAAGCTAATGGACATTTGAGAGAAACAAGGAAGAAATACTTCCAATTGTTGACATGGAACCAGGATACACTGAATTACATAAACCAAAAAGCATAAAAAGCACAAACCCTGAATTCACCTTTAAAGATGTGACCAGTGGCCAGCTACTCTCCTTCACCTGTTTATTCAATCAGTCAAGCCACATTAGGAGGTAAGTGCTGGGCCTATGATGGGATGCTAAGATGATTAAAAAAAAAGCCCCTGCAGTCAAAGTGTTCCCACTTTGGGGGTGGAGCATTGCACTGGCCTTTAAGCAATTAGAAGGGAACAGTTTCAACTTGAGTTGGCTGGAACAAAAGAAAGCAATGGTTGAATCACTGAAAACTCAGTTTTTGTGGCCACATTAGACTCAGGTATTGAAACATCCAGATATTCAAATACTCTGCTCTCTCTCTCTCTCTCCCTCTCTCTCTCTCTCTCTCTGTCATAAATTCTACTTTCTTCTGTGTTGATTTTTGTGATGCAATTATTGTAGTAAAATTATCACCCATCACTTGCCTGGCAACAACAATGGAAAGGGAAAATCCATTTTCCAGCACAGGCACCGGAAGTGACTCACTAGTTTGTGATTTGTTCCCTCTTCACTTCAGCGTCATTAATACTGAATAAGTCATTTGCCCCTACCCAGCCAAGGAGGCAGTCAGCTCCACTTAGACCACGTAGCCTAACAAGGTGAAACTAAATAAATGAATAAAGATGCTCATGCCAACAAGAAGAAACATAGGCAGGAATTAAAACCTTAGGAGATCCCACATGCCTATATGTATGCTGGATCCTTAGGGAAGTATAGGTTCGAGCAATGTGTGCAGAATGAAGAGGAACAAGGGGAGGAGTTGAGCTAATTCTTTTTATTAGGGAGGAGACCAGGAAACGTTGGTCCTAAGTGAGCTGAGGCCTCAATAATAAGTCACTACATGCTCCACAGACAAGGAAATTGCTTCCCAAGCAAGAGTGGTGAGCCATGAAACAGCCCAGCCTTCCTGGGGCAGAGTAGAAAATTCTGCGCCATCCCTTCTGGCTTCTCCTCCACCGCTCTCTGCTCTTCCTATGTCTTTGCAGTTACGCCCATTGATACGTAAGCCCCTCTTTTTTTGGCAGGGCTCCGCCTACTCCAGGTACTGGGCTCGCACTCAGAGAGAAAGAGACACAGCTCAATAAGAGGTCTCCTGTTCTTGGGAGGCCGAGCGAGCGCTGTCAGACTCTCAGCATGAAACTTCAGTGACCAGGACAGAAGGGTGGGGCTCAGGGCACACTCCCGAGGCACCTTTCTGTCCCATTCTGCTTCTTCTGTGTCCCATCACAAATATTTAATGAGCTGCTTCTAGGGGCCAGACCGCATTCTAGACCTGAGCAGGTCAGATCCTACAGAGATTCATTTCTAGTTGTACAGGAGCAGTCAATAAGCACATAAATAAATGTATAAAGTCATATCATAAAGTGCTAAGAGCTGCAAATAAAATAAGGTCGTTGTTAAAAGGCAGCTGAGGAAAGAGAATGACTGCTTTAGGAGTACGGCTGCGGAGCTGACTCTGCAAATGAAAAGTAAATGACCATCTTGTTCTCCAAAAGCAGACATTCCTTTCTTTGGAGCAATCGCTACCACTTATAAAGCACTGACTACATAGCAGGAGCCATGGACTTAAAACTTTACTTGCACTGGCTCATGGAACCTCAGGTCGATACTGTCATAGTCATTCTGCAGGTAAGAAACAGAACCTCAGAGCAATTAATAAGTGTGTTTATAGACACACAGTCAGACAGCTGTAGAACAACTAGCAAAAATGTAATTGCAGACATCAGTTATATTACTACTTCTTGCATCTATATCAGAATACACTACCTTCATGCTCAATTAAATTGTGGAAAACATACTATAAATTCTTTTCAAAGGCTGCACATGGAGATCATTTGCATCATAATCTTAGCCCACTACAATTGTTGTTAGGATAAAAATGTTAATACAAAGGCTTTAACTATAGAAAAGACACCATATTCAAAATTTAACCGTAGCAAAACTTCGTGCAAATGGACTTCTCAGACAATGATGGACAATGCCACCAATGCGGTCACAGTTCTCATTGTTTTACTTTGTCCTCTTCTTAAAGAAAGTGATGGTAAAATTTATTCTGCTCCATTTTGGTTTTTGGTGGCACCAGGGATCAAACTCAAGACTTTGCACTTGCGAGGCAAGCACTTATTCCACTGAGCTATCTGTCCTATTCTGTTTCATTTTATTTTTTTATTGTTTATTTTTTTGTCTTTTTGAGACAGGGTCTCACTATGCAGTTCAGGCTGGCCTTGAGCTCACTTTTGTAGCCTATGCTGGTCTCGAACTTGCACCGATCCTCCTGCCTCAGCCTCCCTAGTGCAGGGATTACAGATGTACACCACCACACCCAGCTCTTCTGTTTCATTTTAATATGAGAGAAAGAGGCATAAAAATATGGCAGTTAGGACCCTTGTAAAAAGTGAAGATTGAAAAACAAAAGGCTGTTTCACAAGCTCATTTGTCTATAGCTCATTTGTCTATAACATTATTCGTGGCGGGTAGTAAATAGAAATAGGAAGTTCTATAGTGAAGTAGCGTGGGGGAAATTTGCAGCTACACTAGATTTATTGGGACTCTTGCCACATTAGTGGTGTGGGGTTCCTGCGATAAACAAGTCCCTTTATCTTTGCTCAACCCAGCTTTGCTTACACTTCGCAAACCCTAAACTCTTCCTGCAGTACCATATGGATGTATTTCCCAAACCAGAACTCCTCAGAATCTATTTGATAAAATGTTGCCCTACACTGTTAGAAAAATTGTTTTTGTTTTCTCTTATTCTAGTTTATTTTTTACAGTAGCAGCCCTTATGCATTTGTTTCTCTCTGTACTTGGTCCTTGATAGTCCAATAACCAACCCACTCATCACAACACACCTCTCCAGCTCTCTCTACACACACAAACATACAACACAACACATAAAACCTCTTCTCTCTCTCTCTCTCTCTCTCTCTCTCTCTCTCTCTCTCTCTCTCTCTCATCTCTCTGTCTCTGTCTTTTTCCTTTTGTCTCAATTAGTGGAGGTTTCAGTCCCTACTCAGCTGGCTCCAAGACAGAGTGGCACATGGTAGCAGGCAGCAGTTCATGGAGGCAGAAAATAGCAAAGAGCAAAGAGAGAAGAAGCATTGTGGCATCTGCCTCTCTCCCTTCTTTATATTGTATTCCAGCTATCTGCCCTAGGGCATGTGGAGCACCCACATGCATAATCCCAGCATTAGATCAGCAAATAATCACAAATGCTAGAAGCTACCCCAATGGCTACATGAGACTTTGGGAGTACAACTAGACACAAACCATCACACCCTCCTTCCCTCCCTCTTTCCCTTCCTCTGAGTTTGTCCGTGGGATATAGACAACATTAGCTCTATCTTAATGTCTCTGGGTCCCTTGTCAGCTTCATGCAAACAACGTTTGACTTCTAGAAGCTATGAGCTCACACAACCCAAAGACCACCATTCATTTTGAGGTCTCTCACAGATCAGCCTCACAACTGACACAAGATAAACAAGCGAGCTCCAATGGAGAACAGTGAAAGAATTTCCCTGCTGAGAGATGTGCAAAACACCAACCCACACAATTGTAAACCAAAGAGAAGATTGTCCTTTTAAACCACTAAATTCTGTATTAGAGCAATTTGTCATGAAGCAAAAAGTTAACTGACGATTTTGGCTCTGTATTCTGGAAAAACATTAAAGAAAATAAAGAACGCTTGCCTTCTGTCTTTGACACTTTCCTAGTTGCTGGGACAAAATATCCAACACATACAATCTAAAGAAGGAAAGGTTTATTTTGGCTTACACTTAGTAGGCCCAGAGTTGGCTGGCACCAAGACAGGGAAGCAGAGCAGCAGGACATGGTAGAGGAAAAGTTACTCACATCGTGGTTGCAGGAAGCAGGATAAAGGAAGGAGACAGGCAGAGGGAACATGCCCCCAGAGAGCTGACCAAACCCCATCTCCTAACATCAGGGAGGCAGCTGGAAGCCCACATGACCCAACCACTTCCAAAATCCCCACCTATTAGGACAGGAGGCTCTCAGAGGTCATCTAGATATAAGCCATAATACTTTCTATATTAAATATTTCTTAGACCACAATATTATCTCCTATAATGCTTTCAAAATTAAACTTGGAGTAGTAATGCGCCCGAATCTTAGATTTTTAATTAGTACTGTTTTCTGGAATTATCCTGAAAGCTGACAAATGTGTTTACCTTGATAACACAGCATCATCCCTTCATGAACTAATATACCTCCCTTTGTCAAAATAAACACAGGCTTCAATTATCATAAACCAGGTAAGTGCATGACAGTTTTTTAAGTGGCTTTTAACCCTCACAGATGATTTTGATCCAGGGAACCTTAAAATTAATCAACTGTGAAAGGTGTATCTTTGGTGCTCATTGGATGAAAATGAACATTAATACCCTGCTGATGAATCATTAACACATCTCAACAGTAAGAAACAAAACAACACTGTTGCTTTCACTAGGAGATGCCAGGTAATTAAGCTGACAGCGAAGGTCAGAATGCAAGAATTCAGATTTATGGGGAACACGAGCCCCAGAAGTATATCGCAAAATGATTTTCCATTGACCTAAAGAAAAGCTTTAAAAAATAACAAAAATAGCAAAATGGGAGTTGCAGGGTACAAGGGTAGAAAGGGGAAATATCGGCTCAGAAGGACATCCTAGACATGTCTGCCTTCCCAGAACACACTGTGGAAACGTAATTCCCAACTCATTAGGGAGGCACAGGGAGAGGTAGAGAGCAATGCTAATTATGCATTAGCTCAGTTAGCTAAATTCAGATGGGGCAATATCACACGGATTGATGGAATAAGCCATAAAATTTTAAATTCTAGGCACACTCCTACAAATGGCTTTTAAAGGAGTAAGGCAGTTCTTGTTCTCCAAAAACCACAACTGGAAGAAAGGAATTGTATAACTAAATATAAAGCAACATTCACTCTGAAGAAGTCGATAACCAGTGAGAAAAATCTGAGATTAAAGATAAAGGTCAACTCAAAAAGCAATGCTTAGGAATGTTCTTATTATAATATGTAATGTGTACTGAAGTAGGAAGGGTTAAATTAAATGAGAACTAAGAATTCAATGTAAGCAAACTAGAAAAAATTGTCATATATTGTCATATATTCATAGGCACTGAAGCAAGCATTTTCCTTTGTTATAGACTGCACAACTTATCCATTTTATTATTGATTGCCATGTGGGTTTTTTCCATTTGTGACATTAGAAGCAGTACAGCTTCCAGTACATTTCTATGTCTCTTGGTGCAAAGGTGCAAGTTCTCTTAGCTCCGTGGACTCATTAAAATCTCCTGGAGCATCTTTATTAGGTACACTGTCCTGACTCTAGAATAAGGGAGTTAAGACACAGACTATATAAGAAACACCCAAAATTCAGGAGCAAAACGCTGAATACCCCAAATAAAATATGGGAAATAGCTTGAATAGACATTTCACAAAAGAACACATAGAAATAGGCAGCAGGTGCATGAAAAGTGTTCAAGACCTCAAACCATCAGAGAAACACAAATCTCACAATCATGACTAATATTATTCATTGCGGTAGGAATGGCTACTATCACAAAGACTACCATCACAAAAAGTAAAAGCTGGTGACAGGGTACAGAGAAAAGGATCCCAGACACACTGTTGGAGAGCATGCAAGTTAGAAGTCAACGTGGCAAAAAGTATTGAAGCTTCTCAGTAAATTAAGAATAGACCTACTGTAAGACTTATCGATCTCACACCTAGGTATATATCCAAAGGAAGTAGATTCAGGGTCCTAAGCAGACATTTGGGCCTCGATGCTTGTTGCGGCATCATTCACAACAGCCCAGAAGTGGAAACAACTTCAGGGTCCATAGCTGATGTGCAGATAGACAGAAATGGTACACAAACACAAACACATTAAAGGTTACTCAGCCTTAAAAAAAAAAAATTGGAACGTCACCATGTGCAGCCAAAGCTATAGAACCAGGGTTTATGAAGTGAAATAAGCCAGGCATAGATGTGGCTTAGGGCTAAGGATGTGGCTTCCTGGTTGGGGGCCTTTTGTCACTATGCTTGCGGTGGACAATGATTGCCTTTACCATGGGATGACGGCTCATGTCCATAACACAGTTTCAGTCTCAGTTTGTCCCTGTTCCCTCCCATCCCGTCCTGCTCCTTCCAACTCTTCTTCCCCCTTCTATTTTTTTTAATAATTAATACATTGCATCATGTTGTCTTTGTCATAGTTGTTCAGAGTACAAAATACAGACGTGCTTTCTTGTCTAAACATCGTTAGTACAGATCTTTCTTTTCATTGCACAAAGAGAAAGTAGCTGTATATGTAGTCCAATAGTCCATACAGTAGGGAATTATCAGGTCATCTGCCATTATCAGAAGCTTTTGACTTAAGCCTTTTACAACTCAGCATATTAATATGCTTTCCTTTTGAAAAGCTCTATTTCTGTTTAGTTCAATTCTTTTCTAATCCCTTCTTCCTTCCTTTCTTCCCTTCATCATTTCCTGTTTCCCTTTCTATTTGAAAAAGTTCTTTCCATGTTTATCTTCTATTTTATTTATTTATTTATTTATTTATTTATTTATTTATTTATTTATATTTTAGGCTTCTCACAGAGAAAACATGCGTCTTTCTCAGGAGAAATCATGCCTTGGTGTCTGGTGCCAGCACCTCAAAAAGGTACATTCAAACATTAAAGAAAAAGAATAAAATCTTGTCATCTGCAGAAATATGGACAGAACTGGAGGTCCCTAAATTAAGTGAACTAGGCATACAGAGAAAAATTCTGCATGATCCTTTTTATCTTTGAAAACTAAAAAATTGATTCCCTACAAATTGAAAACAGAACAGTGGCTTCTAGAAGCTGGAGAAAGTTTGGGGAAACAGGTTAATCAGTGGTATTAAATCATACTAACCAATGATATTGTGGAGGATTATATATTCAAGCCATAGAAACTATAAGTATAGTTGTGACTTAAGCAAAAAAGGTAGTTTACTACACATATCTTCCTCTGTGCATTTTGGAATTATTCTTATTAACTGTGTAAATAAAATTGCAACTTGAAAATGTTCACTGTTCTGTAGTGTTATTATATAATGAATAGAAACACTGGTTTGGGAAACAACAGAAAAAAGCAGTGTGTCACCTTTCCATCACTGAGATAAGTAATCTCAGCACCTGAGAGAAATGATGAAGAGAAGTTGATTTTGATTCATGGCTTCAGAGGCTTCAGTCCCTGGTCACTGGGCCCTCTCGCCCCATAGGAACACACCCCATGGCACAGCAAAGTGACTCACCTAAGGCAGAGAGAGGCAGGAAGAGATGGAGACAGAGCAAGGGTCAGCAGCCCGGTGGCGTTCCCAGTCTTGCCCCCAGGATCCACTCAGTTGAGCCAGGCTGCTCTTCCTGTTTGGGTCACATTCCAAGAATGCTATCCAATGGTGATCTCAGCTATTGATAAGTTAGAGCCCTCATGCTCTAGCCATTTCCTAAAAAGTACCTCAGCTTACAGCCAGCCCCTCAGCCCATGAGTTGTGAGAGACATTTCAAATCCAACCCATAATAAATGAGTACTGAGTAGCAGGAAGAAAAGACTAGCGTGCTTGTAGGGGCAGACTGCAAAGAGGGAGGCAGGGAGCACAGAGCAAAACCTGTGTGGCTGATGGTTGTACAGTTACCAGAAGCTTATTGTGCACTGTGGGCTGAGGAAGCTACCCCAATGAAAGTACTGCTTGCATTTACTCTGTGCCTGAGGCACCTCTAAACCGCTGACCTTTTCCTCACACTAGAAACAAAGGATAAGACCTGATTGGCCTAGATTACAACAACCAGTGACATAACTATTTTTAGAAACCAGCTTACTCTTCTGAATTCACCCCAGGTTAGTCAGGCAGCCTTCTCAGATACCCCTACCTTGCAGCCCACTCTGCTATTAAAGTAGCCCTCACTTTCGGTCAGAGGCCTAGGTTTTGGACAAGTCTGACCCATCTTCCTCATTTCTCACCAGAGTGAAGGTGACAGACCCAGAGAAAGAAGAAGCGTCCTCACGGGGGACTCTTAGCCTTTTCAAAAGCAACCCCTCCCACTAAATGCTGTAGTATAATATGGTGAATGTAGATTATAATCATGTATTTCAAAAAGCCAACAGAAAGTTATGATTTTACCAATAAATGTTTGAAGAAATAAATGCTTGATCTGATTTAAATATTACAGAATGTGCACAGGAATAACATTCCATGATAGCTCCACTTATATATGTGTGTGTGTGTGTGTGTGTGTGTGTGTGTGTGTGTGTTTAAGTGTAGTAAATTTTTTGAAAGAAAGTAATGTAGAGATGGAGGTGGAAGAAACAGAGAAAATGGAAGTGGTGGAAGAGAGGTGTGAGATACCAAGTAGTTTCTCCAAGCTTTAAGCTGTAAATATTCTTTAAATTTAATGATTATATAAAATACACTTTCCAATTGAGGACCATGCTAAGGTCTATAGGCTAATTGTTATACTTCTACAATTTCTCTTTTTCTGTAACACTTTCTCTACCCTTTATCGTGGAACTGACTTTTTAAACCTAGACCATTTTGTGTTATAGAGTATTCAACCTTCTGTGTTGCTTTCTTAGAATGTTATTTATGTTGCTCCCCTACCCACTGTATTTCTTGTAAACCAGAAGTTGGGTTGAGAGGTGTAATTAAAGGAAGCAATAACCATTTTAGAAAAAATGATTCTAGCTAATGCTTTGAACTCCTACTGCACAGGGCTCCAATGACAGGGTACCCAACGATGAGTAATGATGCTCAGTTTGGTACTTGGTGAAGGAGGAGGTTGTTTTATCTCTGCAAGGTAACATTTAAAATTTAAATTGAAATCGAGATGAATGCCCTAAGAAATTCCAGGTGTTTTTGAATAGAAACACTCTTAAAAATCTATTGAATTTAGAATGAAGTGTGATGACACATGCCTGTAATGCCAGCACTCTGGAGGCTGAGGCAGAGGGAATTCAGAGTGTTCAAGGCCAGCCTGACCCACTTAGTGTGCCCTTGTCTCAGAACACTGCCCCCACAAATCTCTTAAACTTGTCTTCCACTTAAGTGGACAAAGATGTGGCATTGTGTAATTCAGAAAACACAAGGAAACAAATCACTCGGTACTTTCCACCCTCATTTGGTAACCTAAAGACAGAACTCAACAGACTATAGCCCTACCTAAGGGTCAGGAGCAAAACTGAGGACAGGAGCCCCATGCAAATCCAATGACCACCGCCACTATCCCACCACCCCTTTGAAAGTCACTAGCTCAGTACTGAAAATAGAAACTCTAAAACCAACGCAGCTGATACAAGTCCTAGCCTTTTTCATAGAATGATCTTGACCAAGATTTTTAATCATTCTGTAAAGTAATATTACCTATTTGATGGGCTTGTTAAATCAGTGCACAAAAAGTGCATGGAAGAGCACCTTTCAGTACACGATTTAAATGCATAGATGATTATTATTTTAGAAGGTTTTTCTCTATTTCTTCCATTTCTAATTCAGTTGATAGTCTCCTTATTATTTTTTATTATTGTAGCAAACATATTTTTCAACTCATGTTCCCATTTTGAAGTCCATTCCCATCTTTAAGCATAACTTGATCTGTTATACTTTGCCTTTCACCTACTTCTTGTCTGATATTCTTAACAATCTCTGAGGGAACCAGAGATTATCTGTTGTTGTTCACTAAGAGCAGAACTAATTTCAAGTAACTAAACAACCTATCTGAAGTTGCTCAAGAGAATAAAAAATAGCTGCATATGGATCCAAATATTCTGTCTCTGAAATCTACTGTTCTTTTCCAAATAACAAATCATGGTAACTATTTTCTGATATTAAAATGTTATGCCACTGGGAGCCAACCCTTCAATAGCTTCATATTGTGAGGTCAAATTCCTCGTTCTACTAATATGAGTGAAGCCTAAATTCAAGGCTTTCCTCCCTTATAGAAATCTGTACTCCAAACAAGACACTGGTCTGCCTTCCTATAATCTCTTACAATCTTGAATAGTTTCCCTCCCCCTCCCCCTCCTCCTCCTCCTATTCCTTCTCCTCCTCCTCCTTCTCCTCCTCCTCCTCTTCCTCCTCCTCCTCCTCCTTTTGATTGGCACCTATCAAAAGCCACGAGATGATTTATTTTGACTGTCAACTCAATGGGATTAAATGTTGTCTGAAGATATTATGGATTGTGAGGTTGTTAACCTCATCAGTGGATTTGCCCATTCATCAATTCATAATGGAAGGAGGGATTAGGAAGTGGGGACTCCTGGGAGGAAGTTGGCCACCATGAAGATATTTCCTTTCTTAGGCTTTTTCTGTCTTTCTGCTTCCTGACTGTCATAATGTAAGCAGCTTTCCTCTACCATGCCCTTTGGCCATGGTATTTCTGCCTTGCCACAGGCTTAAAAGCAGTGCAACTAATTTACCTGGGGCTAAAATCTGTGAATCTATAAGCAAAAATAAATCTCTCTTCCCCTGAAAACTTTTCTCAAGTACATTGGTCACAGTGATGAATGTTGTAGCCTTGGCTTTTTCATACTTGGAACTACCTCAGCTGTTGTTTCAGTTATGGCTCCAGGGTCCTTGTATGGGCCTGTTACTGTATGCTCTCACTACTCTTCTGCTAGGCTATGATCACTTCTCCCTTGGACAACTACATTATTCTCTTAATTTGTTTGCCTGCCTGCTACCACATCCTAATCCCATCTCCCCAAGGATACCAGATTAATTATCCAATGACTCAATCCCAATCATTCAAGCTGGAACAATTTCTTTAGCATCATGAAACAAGATAAAACACACGTTAGTACAGCAAATAATCAAGAGCATCAGTTTCTTCAAAATATTTTAGTTTTGAAACCTCTCTTTATTCTAAGTCTTGTCTTATTTTCATTCCTAATATTTTGAGGCATTTTTATTCCCTTTTTAAAAAAAAATCTTTGCAAATAAAAAGTCAGTTCTATTAACTGTGTTGGAGAATTGACTCCGGGAGACATGGTATGCGCCCCCCAGATCCTGCTTTCAGGAAGTCTTCTTACTCCAGCTTCTGGTTGCATTGTGGCAGTGTCACTGCTTCTCTTTCAAGAGCATTCACTCAAGGTCACGTCCTCTTCCAAGGGCAGCTCATTTTCAGTGACTGAGTCAAGCAGGAAGATGAACACCAGTTTTACTGGTCCAACATGAGGCAATATTTTAAAACTATAGCACATCAAAAATGACTTGAGAGGAAGTAGAAATATGGGAGAAATCTACAGTTTCAAGAGAGGGAGCTACGGGTATGATATCTACTTCTCAAAACTCATTATGCCCAGGAAAAGTGAAGTGTACCAAACAGTAAAATAACTCTAAAGATAAACAAACTCAGTTAAGATGAAGAGAACACTCCTCAAAACATTTTTAAATTATAAAGTAATGCATCATATGAACCCACATAAACAAATGTTGGTGTACGCAATTATACAATACGTTATTGTATACACACACACACACACACACACACACAAAAATGAGTTGTTTCTTATAAGAAATGCTTAGGACCAGAAGCCTTTCAGAATTCAGAATATTTCATATTTTGAAATATTCAGACATACATACATAATGAGATTCATTTGAAATAAGACTCAAACTTAAATATTAAATTCATTTATATATATAATATATATATATATATATTATATATATATATATATATATATATATATATATATCACATAAACATATTGTGAAAGGTTGTTTATACAGTTTTTAGGGCACTTGTATTTTGACTGCAACCCATCACATGAGATCAAACTTGGGGATTTTCTACTTGTATCCTATGTTGGTGGTCAAAATGTTTTGGATGGTGGGGCATTTGGGGCTTTAGATTTTGAGAGTAAGGATGTGTAGTCACCTAGTATCAATAGATACTAGTATATGATATGTGCCTTATAATATGTTTATATAATCTATACTATGAATAATTAGATGTTTGGTCTATATATGATCATATCCATGCACACAAATTACATGAAATGTGACAAATAATTTCATAAGTTAACAATGATTGTCAAAAAGTGTCCAAGCCCTGTTTTCATTACTATAGTGAAATATCTGAGGCAAGCTACCTATAGCAACAGATTTACTTAGCTCCAGTTTTAGAGTTCATGGGTATGCTACTAGTATCAGACCAGCTCCAGTGAGGTTCCTTGGGATACAACACAACAGGATTGAAACACTAATGTGAGAAGATCACATTGTGCATTATGCTTTATATCTAGATGTCTCCCAAAGCCCCATACACTCATAGGTGGGTCCTGGAGAGATGATTGGATCAGGGGTGCATGACATTTCCCACTGGATGAGTCCATAATGAGTTTACAACTAAATGTGATGTGGTGGAGTGAAGCCTGGTTGGAGCAGGTGGGCCACACAGGGCATGGCCTGGAAGAGCCCATCTTCCTCCTCTCCCTCCCATGATTCCTCTCTGCTTCCCACTGACATGCCATGGTCCATTTCCCCTCTGAGATGACACCCTGCCGTAAAGTCAGCCAACTATGGACTGAGACTTCTATTAACCATGAGCCAAAATAGACCTCTCTTCTTCTAATTCGTGGCTGTTAGGTATTGTGTCTCAAAAAAACCAAAGTGATTAAGGCACTGCAAATAGGACAGATAGTATTTCAGGAGTTATGGCTTCTCTTTAACGAGTTCAGGCTCAGCAAAGCTCAGGTGCCCCAGAAGAACCACCCTAGTTCTCCCTCAGTGAAGAGTATCTGGAAGATTCAATTACCAATCTCCACATCTCTCCATGCTGAGGGCCAAAGTTCTAGCACAAGCACTTTTCATTCTTCCTCAGCAAGAGGTAAAATTATGGTTTACTTTTATCTTATCTTCATGCTTTTATGAGTTTCTAATTTCTGTAATGACTGTGAACTATTTTGATTGGGAAATAAATTATTTTAGCAAAACTAAAAAATATATTTCTATATACAGACTCTGATGAGGAGATTCAGTTAAAAAGCATAGGAATTTTACTTTACACATTTGTTTTTTGAGACAAATGGTCTATTGGACACATCACCTATCTATTCATGTAAATATTATAAGTTCTACTGTGTATGACAGGGAACTAAAATCCCTACAAAGAACATATTAGCTCTGCCCTTTGATAAAGCAACAAACCAGGAGTCAGAAGACCCTTTTCTTATACAAACTGATTATATGTGATTTTAGATCAATCACTCCTTGAGTATTCATTTCCTTGGCTGTGAAATAAATATATTAATTTCCATGGTCCTTATGTTCTTTCCTTCTCTAAAATGCTGTTATTTTCTAAATGCCTTCACTGAGTGTGCCTGCCACCCTAATAGACTATCTCAACACAAACTCCTCAAATGAAAAGATTTTGGATACACACTTAGTCATTTATGTCATGATTTAATTCCAGGAAAAATAATTTCTCTAAATATGGAATATTAGTCCCTACCAGAGGCAACACTCTGGCAGATGCATAGTGAGAAAAACTATGACTAAATATTACTTTCACATTTTAAAATGCAGTTTAATAAATACTGATAAGTATATAAACCTCATCATAAAAGTTTCAAAGTACAGAACAAAAAAGTTCACAAGATTCCTTTGACATTTTAGCATTTACAGTTTAGCTTAACTATTCAAAAGCAAGTCTGAATGTGTGTGTGTGTCTTAATTTGCCAAGATAATTCAGAACACAGATATTGAACCTCATTCACAGAATTACCTAAGCCAAGCTGGCATTCTGGAAGCTTATTCTAACAGATGTCCATTGCCAATATAAAGTAACACATGCTACGTCTTCGACAACATTTAGTGATCAATAAAATCTACTTATTTTATATCAAATATCTTGTTTGTATGTATTTTAATAACTGTGTAATAAAAGAATTGTTTTTCAGCTTACTTCTTGAATTCGAATTTCCCTTTCCTATTTGTGGAATCTAATGTTAAACTGTCTATTTCACAGTTGACATCTTTGAAGAAATAATAAGATTTATAGTATATTCTTCTGTAACGATACATAGCTAATAATGACAGATGGCACTCACTGAGTCATTTATTGAATTGTTATTATGTCCCTAGATCATGTGAAAGTACAGACTCTGGAGCCATACTGCCTGGGCCTCAATCCCTTGTCCGTGTTTTAGAACTGTGTGCTATTTGCCTCCTCAAACTTTGAGTGATTTAAAAAAAATGGGAAGAAAACAATGCTCACATGGCAGGGTTGTGATGTGGATAAAATAGTGACACCAAGACTTAAAACTGTGCTTGGCATCTAAGGATTTTTCAGTCGTCATTGTTAGTAGCCCTCACAAAATCACAGGACATGTTTACTATTATTTGATTCATAATAAGAAACATAGGCATAAAAAAGCAAACACGATCGCCAAGGCATAAAGACAGTCAATAACAGTGGAGCCAAAGTCTCAACACAGGTAGATTAACTCCAGGAAGCATGATCTTGATCGTATCACCAACAAATATTTATTAAGCATTAGTTGTGCTTCTGGTCCAGATGCCAGGTATATATCATGGGAAACAAAATCACTAAGGCCTCTGCTCTTTCAGGGGCCAAAAAAGAAGGAGAGTGTAAGAAACAAAGACAAGTAAACAGGTCATCTCAGATGGAGGTATTTTATCGAAAATGTGGTATTCAAATAATGTGCAATGAGAGTGACTGGAGTGTATGACATGGAACAGAGAGGGTGGTCAGGAAGGAGTTCCCAAGGAGACCACATGTGGGCTGAGATCTGAGCGAGGTGCAGGGGCCACTGCGCAGAGATATGAAGAACAGCTTTGTAGGCAAAGGGAAATGAAGGTGCAAACCTTTCAGGAAGGAAATAATTTGAACTGAGTAACAGAAAGAAAATGAAGGCTGTCAAGATAGCTCAGCGGTCTAAGCATCTGCCTGGCAAGTGCAATGCCCATGTTGTATCCCCGGAACCACATGCCATGCCAGCCCTAGAATGCCAGGCAAGCCATACAGACCATGCCTGCCGTAATCCCAGTGCTTGGGTGACTGAAATAGGAAGATCACTACAAGTCTGAACTGTAAAGAAAGGGGGGGAGGAAAGAAGGAAAAGAAAAGAAAAGAAAGAAGGAAGGAAGGAAGGAAGGAAGGAAGGAAGGAAGAAAGAAAGAAAGAAAGAAAGAAAGAAAGAAAGAAAGAAAGAAAGAAAGAAAGAAAGAAAGAAAGAGTACCTACAGGGAGAAGGTAATGTGACAGGAAATCATGGGTGATTTGAAAGATTCATCCATGGAAGGAAGAAAGGCTAGAGGGAGAAGGCAAGAAACTTAACCCAATTGTTAAAATTATTTATTCCCTGAAACATTTATTGAACGCCTGTTACATAGTTGGCATATCTGTAGACACTGAAGATACAGAAGTTTAAAAATAAAAACAAGACAAAAAAAAATCTGCCCTAATGGAGCTATATGCTAGGCAGAAGCAGATAATAATATAAAACACTCATGAAGTATAAGGTAGGTTCAAAAAAAGGAACCAAATGAAAATCTTGGCTGGGTTGGAGGGAGGAGCTTGCGGCAAGTCCTTGGTAAGAACCTTGGCTGAAGGCACGCGAAGACCCAGCGGAGAGAGCCAGCACCTGTGCTGCGCTGAACAGGGCTCTGGCAAGAGCAGCAGCCCGGCCAGACCCATCCTGGCAGTGTGCCCTTGGTCTCCCTTTCTGTGTTTCCCCTGGCTCTGATCCCCAGCTCTTCTCACACTCTAGCCCACAGCAGCTTTGACTGACCTCCAAGTGAAGAAGTCTGGCTGCCCACAAGGCCCTGCCTTTCTCGTAAGGAGCTGTGTCACTCCCTTGCTGCTTTCGAGGGCTCAGCCAGAAGAAGCCTGGCTTCCCCTCTGCCTAGCTGGCCTGGGGCCAGGTGTAAGTATGAGAATGAGCCTCCTGGCTTCCAAACTGCAGATCTAAAACTAAACTGTGGAACAAAGCTGGATATGAGCTCAGAGCTGACTTGACAATAATGCAACGCCTTCAGGCGATAATCTTTGCTTCTGCCTTCCCTCGCCCATGTTACCTAGAAACACAGCCAGGTTCTATCATGGCAACCTGCCCATCTGCTCAACAGCACTGCCTGGAACAGAAAATGAATCCTCCCTTCGTATGCTTGACAAGCTGGATGACTAATTGCAAAGAAGACCAGTAATTTATTGGAATAAAAATTGAGGTCACTCATTTCGGCAGGATTTAAATACTTTTTTCTGCACCGAGTTTACAAATTGACTTTAAGAAATGTTGCTCTCTAGCAAGTTGGAGGTGCACCAATGTCCCAGTCTGACTCTGTTTTTTAAGTGAGGCTCTCTATTTGCCTGAAATTCCTCTAGTCATTCATGGAATATTGAATACTTATGGTATACATCACACAGCATCCTGCACAAACTTTAATTTCTCTTCATGATATTCTGCTCAAGAGGAAGGGGAAATAACTCCACGAAAATATAGGATTCAAAGCCCAAAAGGACAATCTAATGTTTCAGTTAGTAGCATTTAGCCATGTCCAAACCCCACCTCTTTGCTGACCACTGCATTATGTGTGAAGTGGAGTAGTATTTCCCGGGACTGTTAGACAGCCAAGTTGCATAGGACCATCACGTCTATGTGAACATGAAAATTGTGATAAATCTCTGAACAAAGGCTATTACAGAAGAGAAAAGGTTTTTAATCCATTGACTACAAATAAGAAATCATTGCAAAAAATTACTTAAATGGTAAAGTATTTCTCTTGTATAATCTAGAACAAATGCTTCTTTATGTCTTCATTTGTTTTGGTTTGGTTGCATTTGGTTTTTGCTTTCATTTTGCTTTTGGCTGTGCTGTATTTGTGATTAGACCCAGGATATTGTCACTCAGCTATATCCGTAGTCTTTTTTTTTTTTTTTTTTTTAGCTTTAAGATAGGATCTTATTGTCAAGTTGGGCTCTAGCTTGTGATTCTCCTGCCTCAGTCTCCCAGCTGACCTGTCTTCAGATCTTCATTAGACTTCTGTTGGAGTAGAGAAAGTATTTCGAAGCTTCAATTTCCTCTGTTGTAATAGGCAAAGTAATACTATAAATCACTAATTCCACAACTAAGTAAGTGATAAAATACAACAGAAAAGGAAAAGACGGTTGGTGGTCAAGGACAGTTTCCCTAAACGTGTGACATTTAGCTCAGCTATAAAAGAAACAGGTATCAGTTGGCTGTGGAAGAGGCAGGAGAGCAGAAAACAACTTATACTTAGGCAAAAGGATCCCAAATCTGACTAGAGAACAAAGAGAGCAACAGTGAAAGAGACCAAAGAAGTTGCAAGAGCCACATTAAGGATTAGAGTATTGATTCCAGCATCAAGGGGAAGTCTGTACACGCTGCCCAGAAGAACTTTCCAGAAGCATGGCCTACCCTGCCAGTGCCTTACATAGGTCCCTCTTGTGTTATAGCTTGAGACCAAACTGCAGATTCCTTGCTTACACAGTCAAGTTTCTTCATGGGCAGCAATTAATCTAGACGTTCAGATGACTTTACATTCTTCCCCTATGACCCTCTCACTCCAGCCAAATCGCTTCTGTCTGCGTCATACATAACATAAATGCCCCTTTTCAAAGCTTATCTCACACCGCTTCCTTTCCATAAAATGCCTTCCTATCTCTTCCTACCCTTCTGCCTCTGGCAAAGTACTACCCACATTACGTGTCCTATTTCCAATGCCACCATCTCCAAGGGGTTTTCCTATACCCTGTCCAACATAGAGGTTTTCTCCAGGGTCTGAATATGACATCTATAACTTTGTGCAGTGGCCGATCCCATTCTGGGTTGTATTATAATTTTCTGGATTTTTCCTCTTGTTGGCATGACTGGAAAGCTCTTGGAACTTATGGACCAGGTTTCAATTACCTTTGTGTTTCTATGCCTAAGCCACATGGAGGTGAATGATGTTGAAAAAGCACAAGAAATAAGGACAAAAATTTAACTGCACATTAAGCCCAAAGTATTGCATTTTCAGATGTGAATATGATGATCAATGATAATATCTCTATAAAAGTAAAATAGCATCTGCAGAATCATCATGTTTTATTTGCAGTTAATTTTCAAAATATCATGTACCTAACAAAATTCTCACATATTTTTGCTGTCACAAAATATCACCTACAATATGTCAGAGATTAGCAAGTCCTTTCACAAACTAAGAAATACATTTTCTCTGTGGGAGAGAATGTTTTTAACTGTTCTTGGTGAGTTATTTAAGGAAATACAAATAATCAAAGCTACATAAATTGCATAAAATCTACCCTTAAGCACTTTTCTCCCTGCAGCTGAAAGATCTAATCAGTTATCATTATTTTCTGAACTTTCTTCTAGGTTAATCTTTCAAATCTAATGGGCCTATTTACTGGAGGTTTAATCTATGGATTTTTTTTTAAATCTCTTTTCTTGGTTAGTCTAACATATTATTAGGAACAAAGAGGTCTGGAGTAATTGCTTGGTTGGAACTACATTCCTTTTTCTTTCTTTTGCACATATGTTATATGTTTTATTTTTTATTAATTTTAATGAAAAGAAATAGCAATGAGACAGTTTCACAACAAGTTAGTAGGACAGTTATAATAATTAATACATTGCATATTGTTTGTTTGTTTGTTTATTTGTTTGTTTGTTTTGCGGGACTGGGGTTTGAACTCATGACCTTGCACTTGCCTTGCAGGCACTTGTGTCACGGAGCTATCTCCCCAACCCCTGCATATTGTTGTCTTCATAGTATTTGTTCAGAGTACCACATGCAGACTTGACATCTTGTATAAACACTATTAGTACAAATCTTTCTTCTCATTGAACAAAAGAACTGAAAACATCATATCATAGTGATATTTGTGCACCTATGATTACAGCAGTATAATCTGTGATAGCCAAATCCTGAAAACAACCAAAATGTCCACCATCTGAAGAATGGGACTACATTCTATACACAAGACTCATGACTTTTCCAGAGACATGAGCATCTGTGACATGGTGAAACAAATGTCTGGAAAAGATGCCACAGGTGCTTTGTGAAAAGAAAAATAAAATCTTTGTTTGGTAACATGTAAGCAGCATTTAAGTGTTTTACTTAAGCTAAGAAACTTAAAATCCAGTCCATAAAAATATAAGTACATAAGAACATTACATGCTATCTATATTATTAAATTTAGAGATATGAACAGAACTTGGTAGAGATAATACAAAAAGCCTGAGTTCTATAAGAGAACTTGAGCCTGAGTAAGGTATTCTGAAATCTTTGGAATGAGAAGCCACTGTGACCCTCTTTCAATCAGACGAGCACCAGAGAAGGCAGACTGTGGTATAGCACAGGAGGTTTGGGTTGGTTAGGGGGAAAAAAGAAAGAACCACAGCATGCCAACCACATGGGCAATGAAAGAATTATTTACCTCATCCTGAAACCATAAGGCTAGCTAAACTGTCCACCACTGACCGCAACAACAGTGAAAACATGCTAAATAAACAAGCACTTAGCCCCCCAATATCTGCAATCTCTTGTCCACCAGTGTGGACCCTCTGATTCCATTCTCATTCTGTCCTCGATGCTCACGATTTATGTACATTGCTATGTACAGCACGATTTCTACATTTTCAATTATATTATCCATGGCCAACCAATCTGAAATATTACATGGAAAATTCCAAAAATAAATAGTTCATACATTTTAAATAAATTTTACTACAGTCTGTGGCTATCACTGTTCTATTTTATTATCAGTTACTATTATGGATCCCTTAAAGTATCTAAGTAACATAAACTGTAGTATAAGTTTGTAAATACAGAAAATTGTATGTAGAGTTTGGTACTAACCATATAAAGGACATCTTGGAATGTTTTGGAACTATTGTAGTGGGAAATATAAACCTATAAATATTTACTGTAGTTGTGAGGAAGAGCTATACTCATAAAGGACAAGGTGTAATAGAAACCCAGGGAAAGAGTTCTTCTCTTGTTTTAGGGCTGGGACAGAAAAGATATTCAGAGTTAGGGGCATCCAGGCTGAGAAAATGATGTGTCATGGTTTATTATCTGGGTGGCCCCCAAGAACCTCATGAGCTCATAGGCAGGGCCTTTGAAACATGACAGAACCATGGGAGTGCTACCACTAGTTGTATTGTTCTGTGGGGGCAGGGTGGGAGGCTGGCAAGAGGAGGCCACTCCCAAGGGGCATGACCTAGGAAGATCTATCTCCATCCTCGGCTTGTCTTTTTCTCTGCTCGCTGGAGCCCATGCTGTGAGCAGCTTCACCTCTGCTGTGCCCCTCTGCCACAACATCCTGCCTTCAAATAAGAAGACTATGGCTAACAATGAATCTCTTCTCCCTGAAGTCATGAGTGACAAATATTACATCTCAGCAATGAGAAAGTTGACTGTGATAGGCAGTTTGGAGCCAGACAGTAAATTCCAAGTGGCTTCACCTGTGCAAAGGCACGAGGGGTAGAAAGTATGGCGGACCAAGAGTGTATGTGCAGCAACCACTTAGGTTACCAGGAGACTGTGGCACCAGGAGCTATGCCTGTAAACGTTTTCCTGCCCAGAGACACAATTTTGCTGTGGTTGTTACAGAGTCTGCCTCTGTACCTCTCCACAAGAGCTTGTGCTAAGCTCTGCAAGGAGCAGCATCGGAGTACCAGGGAGTTAATGTAGCAAGAGCAGCATCTGAATAATAGCTGTAGTATGGGAGTGGGAAGATAAATGAATGCTTCCAGCTTCTCCACTCCACAAGGGCTGCAGGGTTGTGATGCCCTGTGCCATCTCCAGCATTCCTGCTGAACTGAACTCCAGTCACCCCAATGACAGCCAATTCAATTTTTTAGCCTTTGTAGATTTTCTTCTGTTTGCCATCTTCCTTTTCTAGCCTCCTTCCATTTTTTCCTGGGATAACTTCGAAATGAACTTTTAAAAAATGTATTTCATACAAGGTCTCACTACACAGCTCAGACTCATAATGATCCTCCTGTCTTCGGCCTCTCTAGCACTGGGATTGCAGTTGTGGACCACCACCCACACCACATGTGGTCCCTGAGCTGGCCTAATCAGGCACTTAGTCTGCTGAGCTATCTCTCTGGCCCTTTGAAAATGACTTATTTGTACTCACCATTTTCCTCAGGTTTGGGTTTTGGGAGAGCCTATCCTAAATAGCCATGCTAAAGGATTTAGACGTTGTCACTAAGACAATGGGAAGTCATTGACAGGTGTGCTACGTTCTTTGGCCACAAATGACAAAAGGTAAGTGCCACCATATAAACCAGAAAACTCAATCAGCTGATTGGAAAAGCTCAAGAGAGTGCATAGCAGTGCAGGGCATGATGATATTACAAACCTCAAGGAAGGCAGGAACCAGAGAGACTGGGGTTCTCAAGACATCAGATACAGAACAACTCAGCTCCAACAATGGATCTCTCTCCAAGACAGTGACTTCCGTGGGAGAATGACTTACTGACCTATCTCTTTTGAGTCACCCCACTGAGTGTGGGAAGGACAACTTGGTGAACAGTTTTGTGAACAACACTTGCAACGTAGAGAGGAATTTTCCAAAAGAAAAATGGAACCTGATGAATAAACTGAGAGTGTCAGGACCCAAATGATCTGGGCAGGCAGAAGCAAAGGTGGCAGTAATGGCATCAGATTACACTTTACAAAAACACCAAAAGTGCTCTCTAGACACATTTTTATTTGGAAGCAAATTGAAGACAAAACAGGTAGAGTTCTTGGCAACTTTTGTTTCCCAGTAAATGTGCACTTAGTTCATTGTGCATTAGTAACTATTGCGCAGTATGTACCTACTTTCACTCCTGTAATTCAATACAATAAAATGTACACGGTATAGATGTAGCACCAGTTTTGCAAATGTTCACACTAATATAATCACAATTTCAGGCCATATGTAAAACATTCACGTCACCTTTGATACTGCCCCGCATTCCCCTCTCTAATCAACAACACCCTTCACAATCATCACACCCAATTTCTAACATTACAACTTAAGATTTTCCAGCTCCACAATGTCACACAAATCAAGCTAAGTGGCAGTTGATATCATTTCTCAGCAAATATTTTATAGTTAAGTTATATGACTATGATGAAATTATTTTTCTTTAGTTTTTCATTCTTAAATTATATGTAATAATTGTACATATTTGTGGGGAGTGGTATAGTATCTCATATGCAATGCTTGATGATTAAACCAGGGAACTCAGGATTTGTGCTTAATATTTTGTGTTAGAAGTCTTCAAACTCTTTTCTTTTAGTTCTTCATAAAAATAGAACATACATTGTTTTAAACTATAGTAATTTTATTGCATGTAGAACACTAGAATTTTTAATGTTTTCATTTTATTGATATAAAATATTCCATTGTATGAATATGTTAAATTTTATTCACTTGTCAATGTTTTAAGTTTGGGACTAGTACAAATAGAGATGCTATAAACATTCTTGTACAAGTCTTTCGGCATCCATATGCTTTCATTTCCTATTCAGTAAATATTTATGTGGAGAATTAGTACATAATACACTGACTCACTATGGAGAATTACTCGAGGACTATATTAGAAACAGAGACATTTCAGAAAAGTATGTGGTAATTCAGGGAAGTTTTAGCTAAGATAGATGTATTAGAAAGTTTGGAAGACCATAACAAAATACTGTCTTTTGGGTAGCTTTTTAAAGCGATGTACTCCCTGATATTCTAGAGGCTGGGAATATGAGATTGCAGTGCGGACATGTCTGGGTTCTGGTGAGGGCTTTCCTGGCTTGCTGACATTTTTGCTGTATTCTCACATGGAGCCAAGTCTGGATCGCTCTTCTTTCTAAAAGACCACTAGTTCCACTAGATCAGATCCTCTCCCTCACCCCTCATTTGCCTTTCTTTCCCTTAACCTTTGACAAATTTCAGCCTCTGTTCATGACCAAAATCCCTGAAGAAAATAAGATGCAAAAGGTCCTTGGCTCAGCCCAATAAAATCTGTTTATGACAACCCTATTGCCAACAACAGGGCAACTAGGAAAAATCTGAAAGCTTTTCTTCTCAAACCAGGAACAAGACAATCACGCCACTGTCACAGCTCCTGTTCGAGACAGGACTTGAAACGTTAGCCACAGCAATCAGGCAAGAGAAAGAAATAAAATGGAGACGTACAGAAAAATAAGAAGTTAGACTAACATGATTTGCAAACGGCATGTCTTTACAGAGAAGACCTAAAACATCCCACCGAAGACTCCCACAACTAATAAACAAATTCAGCAAAAAATTAAGACGCAAAAGTCATAGCGCCCCAGTACATTAATGATGAACCCCACTGACTGAGAAATTAGAAAAACACTACATTTTACAATAACTTCAAGAAAAACTAAACACCAAAAATTAACTTAACAAAGAAATTGCAAGATTTCTAGAACAAAAATGACAGTGCGCTGAAAAAAAAAAAAAAAAAGGTTAAGGAAGATACCAAAAATAGAATGATATCTCCTATTTCTGGACAAGAAGAACCAATATCATCAAAATGGTCATAAGTTCAAAAATTATATATATTTAACACAATCTCAATCCAAATACCTACAGTATTCTTCAAGAACTAGAGAAAATAATTCTGAAGCTCATAGCAAACCAAAACCATTCCTGAACAACAAGACCAAAGAAGGAAATATTGCAGTCCCACATTTCAAATGATATTACAAATCTACAGTGACAAAATCATCTTGATAACACAAATACAGACATGTGGGCCAACCAAACAGAGTACTGGTTGAGGAAACAACCCCAGAGATAGATGGCCATCTGATCTTTGATAGAGCCAAAAATGCATATGCTGGAGGAATGATAGCCTCTTTAATGAATGATGCTGGGAATACTGGCTTTCCATGTCCAGACAATTGAGTCTAGATCCATATATCTCAGCATGTACTAATGTAAAATCCTAATAGGTCAAGGATCTAAGTGTTAAAACAGAAACACTTAATCTGCTGGAATATGAGGTAAGTAAAACTCATGAAGACATAGGCAGGACTTTCTGAGTAAAACACCAACTGCATGAGAAATTACATCAAGAATCAACAAATGAGGCTATATCACATTGCACTGCTTCTGCTCAGCAAAGAAAATAATCAACAGATGCACATGCCTGTAATGCCAGCCCTCGGGAGCCTGAGGCAGGAGGATAGGTGCGAGTTCGAGACCAGCCTGGGCTACAAAAGTGAG